>CAJNIZ010005585.1:0-18784 GCA_905231905.1 Symbiodinium pilosum | reverse complement strand
AAACCCTAACACCCTAAAACCTAAAACCCTAAACCCTAAGCCATGCGGCCCCGGGACACGAAGGATTGGATTCAGAACTGGCCCCAAGATGGCGCCTTTACCGTGGAGGAGGCGACTTGACTCTTCCTACTTGGCGATTGATGGGTCATTAGGGTTTAGGGTTTAGGGTTTAGGAACTTGAATTAAGGGATTATCCCCCTATAATGGAGAATCAAATGGAAAAGAAAATGGAAAATGAAATGGAAGCTGGGGGAATATAGGTATTTAAGGAACTTAAATTAAGTTACTATATTGGGGAAACCCTTTAATTTAAGTTCCTTAACAGCAACCCAGATTAATCATCGGGTATGGTTTTGTCTTTGGAGGTTTAGGTTTCAGGGTCAGGGTTCTTGAACTTCCAAGTAGGGTTTAGATCAGCGCAGATCCTGATGCATGTTGATTATGTCGCTATGGATACACGGATCAAATGCTTTTAAATGCAAGCCCGCGCAAGACCGCGCAAGGTTGAGCTCAAGGCGACCCTAACGCAGGTGCATTGCCTCGAGAATTCCGAACAGCATCCACATGAACACATGACTTTGACATTGCTGCCGCTTTCATTGTTCCACTAGGTCATGGTCTTTGCCAAGAATTCTGGTGCTCTTGTCAGTAATTTCGTAAGGTTGATGCTGGCCATCGTGCAGTAGCCATAGTATTCGATACTGTTTGAAGCAGGAGCTCCAACAACGGTGCGGCTTTTGTCCGCGATGTGTGTTGTGTCCTCCGCGTTTCTGGGCGCGGAGGTTGACGGGTACAACAGACATCAAGTCTTCCTGGGGCGGAGAGTGCAATCGACCATTGTAGGACAGGATCTATTCTCAAATACACATATTACCTAAACCCTCACCCCTACGTTTTCAAAGAGCACACAGTCAACTCATACAGATCAGGGCAGGAATCTGCCTTTCATGCGTTCCCCTACCAACCCCCTATGCTACCCTGCCCCCAGGCTTACCCTTATAGGGTTTAGGATTCAGGGAATGAATCCTTGAGAACTGTAATGACAAGAGAACCTAGGGGGGTTTAGGGTTTGGGTGTTTGGTTTGTGAAGCCATGATCCATACAGCCCCAAGAGAACGCCAGTGTAGGATTTGGAGTTGCAATCCCACTTGGACCCGTGGGCTACTTCAAAACCCAACCTCACCCCTCATTCTGGCCATCAAATCATAGGTTCATTCTCTAGACCACCCTAAACCCTCAACCCTGAGCCCTAAAACCCTAAGCCCTAAAACCCTAAAACCTGAAACCCCAAACCCTAAAACCCTAAACCCTAAACCCCAAACCCTAAAACCCCAAACCCTAAAACCTTAAAACCCTAAACCACCCCATGGTAGTTTTCATTTTCTCGTCCATTCATTCCTAGGATGGCAGGTTAAAAGAATTATCAAGCTGTCTGAGGTTTAGGGTTTTAGGGTTTAGAGTTCTTTTTTGGTTTAGGGGTTTAGGGTTTTAGGGTTTTAGGGGGTTGAGGGTTTAGGGGTTTAGGGTTGAGGGTTTAGGGTTTTAATCTTTTAGGGTTTAGGGTCTAGGGTTTAGGCCAACTTCCCATCAAGTCTTAATCCCACTCCTGCAAGCATACCCCACGGTGCGAGTACCCAATATCAAGGCTTTGGGTGGCAGAAACCATGCTGATTACAGTATGTTTGTTTTCAAACCCCATCACCTGCGTACTTGGATTTACACACCCCTGTGTGTCCTTGCACATTTATCCATCAGTATAAGCTCTGTATAAGCACATATGTGTATATATATATAGTACAAATTCACAAGCACCAATAACTCGCTTCATCCCCATTCTCTGGGTATTTGGACCACTAGGGCGCCAGCCGCCACAGGACCGTGAGACCGTGCGTAGACTTACCAAACAGCTACTGGAGCTGAAGTGCGAAGCTTGTCAATTAGCGCATTTTTCCGGGGCTTATTTTGTTGGAGTTATGGTTGAGGGTTTAGACCGGAGCGTTTAGTCTCTAGTAGCGTTGAGGGCTCAGGGAGGTAGCGGACAATGAAGAGCTGGAGAGGAGAGTGTTAACTATACGATTGGTGGCTACAGAGGGCCACTATAGGGATTCCTCTTGTACTCCAGCAGCATCGGGCCGCCCAAAAGTCTAGAAGCCACTTTCCTGACTGTTCTTGCTTGTTGGTCGCGATGCGGGCTCCCATCTTGGGCTTCTGGTTGAAGAACGCTTCCCAGCCCTGAGGTTCCAAGAATTCTAGTTGCTGCGGATACCTTGGGCCCAGAGTAGATGCTATTTGGGTAGGTACTGGTGCCCTCAGGGTACCATGTAGCCAGTGACCAACTGAGCGGGGTGTCCTGCCTATACCTTGGGTCATGCCCCCTCCCAGGAACTATCCTTAAACGGATCTTATTAGGGGGCTTTTACGAATATAACTCCTATTAGCCATTATGGGGACTGTTACTGTAAGGTGGACTAACCCTAAACCCCAATTTCTAAACCGCAATCTCTAAACCCTAGTTCCTAAACCCTAAAACCCAAAACCTTTTAACCCATTTCCCATGGACTGGGGAGTTCCCTTGTACAACCGCAGAAATGCTCGGCGCACAAAGGCTGTTTTGGGCTTAGGGTTTAGGGTCTAGGATTTAAACAATAACAACTGAGGACTTGGGAATCTGTTTGGATTGGCCAAAGAAGTAGTAGTCTGTTCCGCATGTGCCCCTTCCAGATGCTTTATCATTGTCGTAGAACATACCCCAGACCCCTTTCCAATGATTTTCGAGTGTCGACTTGCGATCCAACAAGTTTAGCTTCTCTGCTCTGAGTTTTCCAAGCAAGCAAGATCCATCATGGGCTCATTGGGTCCTTGAATTCGGGATGTGTGTAGTGTCTTGGAGTCTTGAGCCGTAAACTCTGAACCCTAATTACCGCTATCTGTAGAAATATTCCGATCTCTTTTCAAGTGGTTTGTAGGCTGATCCGCTGACAATGAACCTTCTGCAGGTTGTGTGTCATTGCTCTAAACCCTAAACTCTAAACTCTAAACCTCTGAAGCCCAAACCTCAAATAGATCATTAAGTCAAAACTGGCCCTACAAACTGGGTCGCTGATAAGGAACTTAAATGAAATCACCATGTTATGGGAATATGTCAAATAGTAGGGTTCCTTTAAGTTCCCTACCCAGCAGTCTGTTCATAATTCCTACAGCCGAAACCCAGACCCCTAAACCCATAACACCCCAGAGCTACATTCCCCTGCAAATCAGGACAAATTGCTCCGCAGCGGCGATGTCAACACGTGGCGCTTCTACAAAGCCATGATGACCAGGAGGCCTGCTAGCGTTTGTTTGAGTACTTGGACCCTTGATTATTGGCTGCAGTACCATTCAAAGATACCCCCCCTAAACCCTAAACCCTAAACACCCCCTAGATGCAGAATCCTTTTAGGCATTATGCAGGCGAATGTCGTCCTTGTTAGCTTCTTGAACCCTCGGGCGGTACCTTTGGGGGGAGGGTATTGTAATCCCTTAGTTCGAGTTAGGACTTAGGGCTTCAACAAACCCTAAACCCTATAGTCCCCCTTAAGTAGATAGAATATGGGGTATATAGGGATCTTATTACTACATTCCCAAAACCATATTCTATCTACTTAAGAGGCTATGTACCTAAGACTTGGCCAGGGTCTTCGGTGGCTCCAGCTATGAGAAGCTGAGCCCAGTTATGGACGACTCAGCAGCAGCCTCGGATTTGACAAGCATTTTGGGTTTAGGGTGTAGGGTTTAGGGTGTAGGGGTATAGGGTTTAGGGTGTAGGGTTTAGGGTGTAGGGTGTAGGGTTTAGCATATTCTAGGCACCTATACCCTAATGCAGTTAATAGTCATAGGCTTCAGATAGACGTTGGGCCAAGTCTATAGGTAAAACCTAGGTTGGGCCCTAAAGTCTGTACATGTTACCTACACTGGGTTATTTGGAGCCGTAGGGTTCGAGGTACATAAGTATCATACAGTATGCACCCAAAAGCCAAAGTCAACCCTAAACCCTCAACCCTGGGGGGTTGGGGTTTAGGGTTTAGGCAAAGTTTTATGGTGATTGTATACTAGACCCTTAGAGGTTATAACCGGTGAACATCCCTAAACCCTAAACTGCGTGTGTCGTAGTGTGCCTACCTTGCCTTTTGTTTCGGATGTAGGGGTTTCCTGCCGTTTTCCGTGAAGGAGGTCTTTAGAGTAGGAGGCCTTTTATTGGCTGCGAAAAGTAGGTTTTAGGGTCTTTTTGGCGCCTTTAAGGGGTTTGGGGCCAGTATGTTGCCTATTTTGGGAGATGTGAAGCCTGAAGGCCGTCAATCCCTTATAGAGCCCCCTACAAAGCGTGAAGGGTCCAGACCGGGATTCATATGGGGCTTTCTCCAAGCACAGACTTAGGGGTTATCGGGACATTATAGGTGTCCCCACTTAGAGCGTATGGGAGGACCATTCTGATGCACTCCCATACTTACCATTGGATGGCAAGGAATGAAGGAATGGATCCTATAGTAACCCCTATAGATCTAATCAGAAGTAAGCATATACAGGCCCCTTATACCGTAAAGAACGAACCCACTTGAGGTTGAGGTTTCAAAAATCTGGGTCCAAGTTGAAGGTAGTTCCAGGCTTTAGGATACATGTGTATATTCTAATATGGAAGCTTGGGTTAAAAGAGGGAGAAATTTGCTTATTGTCCTCTACGTAGTAGTTCTGGGGCTTACATATGTAGCTGGGGAGCCTTCCTTGTAAATACTCAACCCCTAAACACTAGGGTCCCCCTGCCCTAGGGGGCCCCTCCTGGAAGGGCTTGCAACTGGCAAAGGTCTCCTCATTTCAAAAGGGGCGGGCTGAGGGGCGTGGAACTGGCTCCACGGATTCCATCTACCTGCAGCGTGCACCTAAGCCCCTACCTGATGGCCTGTTTGGCTGTGTTATAAATGTACCTCCGAAGCATATAGAACATATTGTTAACATGGCAAGGGGGATTCTGTCATACCTGCACCAGGAGTCCCAAAATTGAATCCTGAATCATGTGTAGTTGTTCTAGCCAAGGCGGTACGAAGGCCAGAAAGGTATGAGGGCTTTAGGATTTCAAGTTTAGGCATATGCCGCGTTTCATGAAAATGCTGGACTCCATACCCACACATGAATCGGCAGTTGCGCCGCCCAAATCCACTATGCCTAACTAACCTTGTCATGCTGGATCTCTCAAGTACCCCAGAAAAAAAGCTTTTCGTCTTCACCTTGTTCCAGAACTTCTGAAACCCCTTGAGGAAGAAACGTTCCTGCAGTTTTGTGCCAGTTGAACGGAGCATTGTTTTCTTACGGGCTGTTATTATAGGAACCTAAAACCCAACCCGAAGCAAACACGTCTGAAGCGGATGGAAAGAATTGCTCTGGTCGAGTAAGGATGGCTTATGAGCGCGGTCACCTTGCCCTACACTAAGATAGAACCCCACTTAGTCCAATTTGAGAACGAGCACAGGATTATATACTTAGTATGGGCTAGAGCCCTAACTTATTTATCTCTCAATCCAGCAAGACTTGCTCATTATGAGTCATAAAGCTTTACTCTAATTTCCATATCTTTCAAACTCGGTCAAGACGTGCGGTGCTTTATATTGCCCAATATCTTGATCCCTGTACCTTTCAAACCCTAGCAAGATTTGTTCTAGCTACATATATCCTAAACTGACTTCTGCGCCTTTCAAACCCTAAGCTTGAACAAAGGACCAGGAGTCAACCGACGATTCCACGCCAAGACGCCAAGATTCCGACGTCTTCCAGGCTAGCAAGTAGAAACTCCTTAAAGGGGATTGTATAAGGGACTACTATAGGGGTTAAAGGGGATTATATAAGGGACTGCTATAGGGTTTGTAAAGGGGGGATATGAATTAATGGGATTGGGATCCAGGCTTCGGGGTGTATGGTTTACCGTAGAGTGTTGGGCTGAAGGTTGAGGTGTTAGGCTTAAGGGTGTAAGTTGTGGATGTAGGGTCTAGGCTTGGGAGTGTTAGGCTGCACTTCGATGTTTTAGGGTTGACGGTCTGAAGGCTGAGAACCCCGAATAGATACTTTCTATTCACAATATGTCGGCAACTTTGTTTAAGTTCCTTTACGCTAGACCGGAATGTGAACTGTGGTGTGAATGAATTTGCCTGGGCAAGCTGTCCAGGGAAGTTTCTCTAAATTTGTGGTAGCTAGACCTCCACAGTACCAGACATAATGCCCTTTAACCACATCATAGTGGGTACTTAGTCTGCTGTGGTGGGTATCTGTTTGGCCGTTGCAGGTCGAACTTTCAACAAACTACTTCGATCCAGTATTGGCAGAAGTGCGAGGAGAAGAAGAACTCACGTAGCAGTAGCATCCCTCAGGGTCCAAATACCTAATAATCATATGCTTGCTCAAACCTGCACTACAATTACTGTTACCCTAAACCCGAGTACCTAAATATTGGGTACTTGGACCCTCTGGGCATGTTGTGTTGCAGGTCATCAAGGTGTGTAGATGGGAGCTTTGGGTAAGTATCTTGCAGCAAAAAAGATGTTTAGGGACTTGTAAGTAGTAGAACATGTGAATGGACGTGATGTCTCTGAGGAATCCATCCTCACGTCAGAGGGAAAGCATCCAAACCGTACACAGGCGTTGGCCTGAACGCGTCCTGCAATATCTTGACCTTTTGCCCTTTTCCCCATACTGAAACCTGGACCCTAAACCCGGAACCCCTAAACCATATCAACCCTAAACCCTGAACCCTAAACCCTACACTGAGAGCTATGCCAAACCGACCCAAGCTTCTTGTACGTGGAAGGTTTGTGGACAAAGCCGTCTCCAGATTCATAGTATTTGGGGCCTAAAGCCGAAGTATTTGGGTACTCTGAGTCTGAATCCTAGGTACCTGCCACTATTAATGACCCTGAGGGTCCAGGGAACCAAATAATAGGGTTTTAGGGCCTCCAAATACCACTAATATCATACTATTTCGGCCCTCAAACCCTATTATTTGGGTCCTTGGACTTTTAGGGTGAGTATTTCAGAAGTAGAGGGGCTGCCAGAGGTATGCTGGATTGACTCCCGCAAAGGGTTTCAAGTTCAGTGTTTGGGATTGGGGGTTGCATTGTTGAGGGGTTGGGACCGCAACGACTCTCCATGCCAACTATTAGAAATAGACGGGAACCTAAGTGTAAGCTGTTTTGGGCGACATTACTCCCTTCTGCAGGTTGGTTATAACGGGCTTTACATAGGATATCGGGATAACCCCAATATATACCCTGTTACAATATCCCAAATCCCTATATAACCCCTATATATTATGTTTGCATAGGTTAGTTCCTGGCTGCTGAACTGGATAGCCCACTTGCATCCTGATGATCGTCAACTTGCAATATTCTTGGGTTGGGAGTTTAGGGTTTTCGGGTTAAGGGTTTTAGGGCTTAGGGTTTTAGAGTTTAAGGCTTTAGGGCTTTAGGGTTTTAGGGTTTAGGGTTTAGGGTTTTAGAGACGGGTGCAGGTATAAGGCCTTCAAGGATAAAGACTTGCATGCAGATCTTCGATCTTAGGGGTCTTCAAAGCTAACCCTGCTAATTCATTAAGATCGCTTGCTATTATCCTTTTTCATCGTCATATCCCGAGGCGCCGTAGAAGCCACCCCATGTGCCGTTATTTTCTATTCCCCTAAACCCTAGACCCTTAAACCCTTTAGCCCTAAACCCTAAACCTCCAAACCCTAAACCCTTAAACCCTAAACCCTAAACCCGGGCAGGGCACCTACCAGTTCGCCGCTGTCGACAACAAGGGTTCAGGCTCCCATCAGCCAACGTGGAAGCCTGTTGTCAGTAGTAGGACTCCCCAAATGGCTGGTAGTATTAGGGTTTAGGGTTTAGGGTTTAAGGTTTAGGTGTTTAGGGTTTAGGGTTTAGATGTTCAGGGTTTAGGGCTATTGCGTTTTGAATTGTAAGGAGAGCAACATTCTATCTCTCTTGCAGCCACAGAGAATCGTAGGTGATGCAAACTGGAGTAAGTAGATTGTATCTTCTTGCATTGGTGATTATAGACCGTGTCTTAGGAGATTTGATCTGACCACTGCAGGCTAGGGAGATTAGGTGGCTTCCTGAACTAGGGAACCCCAGTATCGACCCCAAATACTATAGTCCCTAGTATAGGGACCCCCAAAAAGGTGCCCCTACTTTTGGGAAACCCTAAACCCTAAATCCTAGACCCTAAACCCGAAACCATAAATCCTAGACCCTAAAGCCTAACTTTGGAAACCCCCATTAAACTTGGGCTTGGGGTTTGGGATGACTTTGGGGCGATATTCTTAGGGTATCCTTCGCGCCTCGGTCGCCATCATCTGTAGTGGTTCCCGCAAATTCCTCGTTATATTGGCGTTGTACAGGGATAATGGAAAAGAACATGGAAATTACTAATTAAGGTTGAGGGTTTAGGGCTTCATGACCTTAGTATAGCTTTAGGAGCCCAAGTCCCAAGGTATCAGGTACTCTGCGTCATGATGGATTTCCAGTATCCACCGTACTATGATGTCGCCAGGGTTTCAACTAGCCGCAATCTTCGGGATGCTGCTTTCGTGCCCTCATGGTTTTGTATAGCACTCGTAGAGTCCAGCCATTTGCAAGACTACTTGATCCACTAAGTATTTCACAGGAATTTGAGGCCCGCCCTCACCCAGATAGAGTCCCAATGTAACTATAGCCTAGTTTGCCTCAACATGCCTTTCAAAAGAATGTCGATGGTGAAGGCTCCAGCAGTGCTTAATTCTACACCCTAAACCCTCAAAGCTGCAGAATTACTTTCAATTGTGCTATGTATGCCTGTCACAGGCTCATTCATGTCTTACAGGAGTGAGCGTCAGTTTCTCAAGTATAGAAGACGTTTCGAAAAGGCTCCGAGCAGTCCAACAAGCAGCGGATTTAGGCATCACCAACTCCCAAGATAACTGGGTTGGGTACATGAGTTACAGCCAAAGGGATTCTTACGTCCACCCTTGCTTGATGGTCCCTCGGTAATTGTTATGTTGACAGTAGCCCACATGGAAGGTCAGTACTTGGGCACCTGGACCCATACTGTAGAGATAAAACATGTCCATCACACACCCCAATTCACAAAGCTTCGTGCCATCGTGTACCACCCATTTCCCGCATAATTCGGACCAACTCGTCTGCAAGTCCGCGAAAACAGGTAGATGCCAGCGATATGTAGGGACTTCATTGGCATAGCAGGCCTCTCCCCTTGGGGACTTTATGCGATGTTCAGAAATTCAAACATGAAAAGAAGTTATTGGTTATGTCCAACATATGGTTGGTTGTCAAAATTATGATCCCTTTTGGGTGCCCTAAATATTAGGTGCCGTATTATAATAGGGAAGCAAAAAGGGACCATAATTTTGACAACCACCCATATATGTATATACATAACCCTACATAGTAATTTCGATTTTTCTTTTCCATTATCCCTACATAATCCTTAATATTTCCCTATAATAGGGAAGCAAAAAGGGACCATAATTTTGACAACCACCCATATGTGGCTCTAGAAACTTCCTATATGTAACGTCCTGTATCCCACGTTTAAAGTTTGAGGGTTGGGCTTGAGGGTTTAGGGAGAGCCCATGGAAAGTCTGAAGAATGGGCAGGAAGATGTGCCACCTATATGAGAGATTAACGGGCTTTTTTTACTTCTCAGAACCTTATAAGGGCCATGCAGGTCCTAAACCCTAAACCCCTTCAACCCTAAACCCTAAACCCTAAAGGGCCCAGTGTAGCTATTATTTGCAGGCTTGGAGCTTCAAGGAAAGGATTATGGCATTTTGGGGTAGGTAGCCCGGAGCCAGTTTTGGGGAAACGCTCATACGGTAGTTTCCCAAAATAGGGTGACCCCACTATAGACCCCAAAATACTATAATCCTTATGAGTGGGACCCCCAAAATGGCACCCGTAATTTTGGGAAACCCTAAACCCTAAAACCGTGGACCCTAAACCCTAGACCCTATGCCCTAAACCCTATACCCTAAACCCTCAGCCAGTTTTTGGGAAACCCCCATATCAATCTGATAGCCCAAGGTTGAAATCCTAAACCCGAAGCCCCAAAACCCGCGCGGAACCTGTTCTCAACCCTAAGTCTAAGTACACCGGTAGTACCTTTTTTCCTTTTTTTGGTGGTCCCCTTAGTGAAATTGAACATCAGGAAAAGGGTGCCCTGAAAAATCAAGGGGTTACTGGGAAACCTAGAAGCCCGAAACCCTAAACCCTAAATTTTGCAGTCGCTTCTGGAGGTGAACTTACCCCGCTGATGGTGGCAGCTCGGCAGTTGAGTTTGGGGAGTTTATTATGATGAGCCGATGAGATCTTGCGCCTCCACAAATATACGGGTTAGGGTTAAGGGTTTAGGCATGATCTGTTTTTAGAACATCAACCGCCTAGAACATGCGAGCCTAATTGTTGCAAGACTTCTTCTGCAAGACTTCTTCCATTTAACTGTACTTGGGGGATGGGGAGCCATCCTACTGAATATCATGGGCCATGGGGCCATGTTTGATTGGGACTTAGCCCGGCCCGGTTTTGTAGGCCACGATCAGCTTTGATGTGCAACCATCCCAAAATCATGGCTCCAGAAATGGCTTGGAGGTAGCGTTATCCAAATGTGCTTGGAGCTGACATTTATTTGGCTATCATTTTGCAATTCATTTTCTGTGTGGAAGTGGCTCTATTCCTGAAGGCTGCTGACTGGCGCATGCAAGGTTTCTACACATTCGAACAGAATCATGTTCTAAGCTCACTCAAGACATTTTCTTTTAGACCTTAAGGAGCTATAGAGGGGTCAGGGAAGTGCTTGCAACGGCGTACAATAGGGGTCACTAAAGTGTTAGGCTACTTCCAGGGTCCCTCAATGTGACGGCTGACAGGTTCTTCGGATTCTTAAGCCCTAAACCCTAAACCTTAAAACCTAAAGCCCAAACCCCAAGCCCTAAACCCTGAACCCTATCCCTGAGCCCGGGGTTTAGGATTGCTGCCCGCAGTTCCCAGAGGGTCCATATATACAACTATTAGGGAATTAGGCACCAACATAGCATACCATAGACGGAATTATGGCTACCAATTCCCTGGAACCCTGAACCCTAATCCCTAAACCCTGAACCCCACACCCTAAACCCTAAACCCTCTGGGGTTGGGTTTCGCTAGCATGCTTTCGGGAACCTCGCCCCTTACATCATGAATTGAATCAGGGACTCCAGGGGCCACGCCGCAAGCCCAAAGAGACAAAACAAATCAGGGTTTGGGGTTTAGGATTTAGGGTTTAGGCTTTAGGGTTTAGGGATTGGGGCTTAGGGTTTAGGATTTTAGCGTTTAGTAATGACGTCGACCCGCCCATCCCCGAATTGGTTTAGGGTGAAGGTTTAGCGTGAAATGCTCCCCACCATCCTATCAACCTGCAAGCACGTAAAGCTTGGCATGTTCAAGGTGTTTTTGGTTTGCATCGGGCGACAGGATTCGGCTGATACGGAATCGGGGTCACTTTTGTAGCTGCAGGCCCGCATGAAGGTCGAAAGCTAAAGATTCCATAGTTCAGCCTGAAGTGCAATCCTGAAGGCCTGAGGCCTAAACCCTAGCTCAACTTGAACTCCAGTCATGAAGGATTTCAATCATTCAACACCTTCGATCTCCAAGCTATCTCCACCCTGACCCATCCCACCTTAAGTAACCTCCAATAATAAAACCCCTGAACCCTATAATCAAAGCCTAAAACCCCATCAACCCTCAATCCTACAAACCCTACACACCCTAAAGCCTATACCCTGATCCTGTGAGACATTTAGGAGCCACCTGGGGTTGAAGAGTGTCAGGGTGAAGGAGAATAGAGTCCTACAAGGACCGGGCCCCCTATTGTAGTTATGCAGTTATATAGTAGCTTCGTGTATGATAGGCTATGAGTCCGGCTGAATGCTAGTGACAGTATGGGAGTTATATGCAGATTTGTTTAACCAGGGGGCCCTTCTTTGTATGAAAAGCCGTCAACCCTAAACCCCAGACCCTAAATACTCCCCTATATAATCCCCAACAAGGAGTTTAGACCCTAAATCCTAAATCCTGAACCCTAAACCCTAAATCCTGAACCCTAAACCCTAAATCCTAAACCCTAAACTCTAAAATCCTAAAACCCTAAACCCTAAAATCCTAAACCCTAAACCCTAAAATCCTAAAATCCTAAACCCTGGTGCGAGGCTTGCCTCACAGGGTGTTGCCAGACCGTTCGCGCGCTCATCAATGATGGGGCGGACGTCAACTCTTTCTGGGAGGGTTCTATCAAGGACCGCACTCCTCTTGAGGGTGGGGTTTAGGGGTTATAGGGTTTAGGGGTTTTAGGGTTTAGGGTTTAGGGGTTTAGGGTCTAGGGTTTAGGGAATCAAGGACCCGCACTCCTCTGGAGTAGTAATTTATTGGGGAATACGATGGTACCCAATATAGAGTAAGATTCGATCCTCCTTTGGGGTATAGTATTTTATGTAAGAAATATTGAACTACTAGGTTCAACCACAAAGATCGCTACTCCCTTGAGAGTTTAGGGTTTAGGGGTAATACAGGGAATTTATCCTCAGATGCCGGGATTGTAAAAGGAGTATATGAGTAGCGGACTAAATCTATGTAAAAGGACAGTACAAGGGAACGGTCATGACGTTTCAAAATATGGCGAAAACAGTGAAAACCGATAGGGGCCAACCCTATTTTGATACCCTTGATCTGTGGATTGTCCTTTTGGATGTGCAGCAAACATAATAATGACAGTCCCAATAAAACTACGAATCCGATATCAATCACAGCATAAGCCGCAGGAGATCCTAAAACATGAAGGGAAAGCAGGTCCATTCATGCAGTATCTCGCTGAATGATCCTTTCCTGAAACTTTTCAGGTATGATGAGCCCAGAATTTTCTGAATTGTAGCAGTGCTCCACCGATACCCCTACCGATACCCGACCGATACCCCAAATGGATGGTTTCATGGTCCAAGAAGCCAGATGCCCAGATGTGCGTTCTGAGTATTTCATATTGGCAACGGTTTTCGTAATTCCAAGATAAGCGTTGCGCAGTTAGATAGGCATACTGCGACAGTAAACGTTTTTCGAGACGCCATGCCTGGGGTATGGCAAGAAGAGCGCCATAGAAAAGGCTGCTATAGCATGCAGTTCTCTCAACTTCCGCACCTCAACCTGCAGACCCTGACCCCCGTACTCTCATTTCAAGCCGTTTTTTGGCCACATCAGTTTGAGTACTGGGAGGCCTGCTCAGTAAAAAAGGTTTTCGGAAGTATGGAAAGAGGCACCGAAGCACAGAATGGAATAAAGGTTCAAAACGCTGATAACCGATAGGGGCCAACCCTAAATCTGATGACTTCTACGCCACATAAGAGATTTAGTCCGGCACTCATATAGGGAGAATGTATTGATTGTGTGGAGATGTGCAATCAAGGACCAGAACTCCTCTTGAACATGCAGGGAATTCATTGGGAGATATAGGGGTTATATAGGGATTGGTCAGGGATGGCGCATTGATTGTATGTTGATATGCAGGGATATTACCCCCAAAATGGAACCACATGGAAAAGAACATGGAAGAGGACATGGAAACTGGGGTTACGTTGATACGGGTTACGTGACATAGGGGCCTAAACAATCACCAATACTATGGTCGCAGATTCCTTGTGCAACTATGGTCTAGGGTAGCTCTAAAAGACTTCAAAATGATATTGACAATTATTCGGGCCCCTGTATTACTTCTTTCGGGCCGGGGTCTTTCATTGTGCAATGTAAATTTGCCCTAAGGCTCCAAATAGACCGACGAGGGGAGTTTGCGTCCCAATGCAGGTGCTGCTTATGGACTTGGAGCCCTAGCATAAGGGGTAGTTGTGTACACTGATGTTGTTCAGGAGCTCCTCTATGACACATGGCCATGTGAGCTGTAGCAGTCTTTAGGGTTTAGCTTGACTGAGCTGCTGCTGGGATCCGATATTCGCAGGTTCAACGCTAGAGCCTACGTTTTTATACACCCTGAGCAGCCAACCTAAACCCTAGCCCTCCGCCCTGAACTGCCCTACACACCTGGCACTAAACCTTATGCCTTTGGAACAAAGCCCCAAGCCACGCAAACCCTAGGCCCCACACCCTAAACCACGCCGAACCCTAGGCCCCAAACCCTGAACCACCCAAACCCTAGTCCCAAACCTTACACAGCTAAGAGTAATAACAGTGGTAATCATAGCAAGAATAGTACTCATAGAAAAAATCTTAACACCCTGAGGCCAAGTGTCTGAAACCTTTCAAACTCTTTGCATCCCCCGAAGGATGTCCAGCTGGCTGGCCGGCACACTGCTCTGTCCATAGCGGCGGCTCTTTCGACACCAGAAATTGTCAAGGCCGTGTTTAGGGTTAAGGCTTAAGGTTTGGGTAGGGTTTAGGATTTAGCGCTTATTGTTTGGTGCTTAGGGTTTGGGGTTTAGGGTTGGGGTGCGGGTGTAGTGTCTGTGGCTTAGGGTCTATTTTTTAAGGTGCGTGTTCAGGGTTTCGTGCTTCAGCTTTCGAAACAATAGCTTTGGGTATTGATGTGGTCGAAAAGACGGAGATGATGTGAACTTCAGGATCAAGACCCTCCTCGCCCCTAAACCCAAACCCTAAATCCTAAGCCCTAAATCCTATAAGACTTCCCAGAGCTCAAGGTTTAGGGTAATAGTGCCTATCAGGGATTATAAGGATTACACTAGGGTCCTATCATATTCCTACTATACCACTATTACAGGGTCACAGGCTGGAGGGTCCTCCTAAAGTAGAATCACCACCATTTGTGCTATACTGGTTGCAGTAAACCGCAAACCCTGAACCAACCCTAAACCCTAAATACGTTATGCATTCTAAACCCTCAACCAACCCTAAACCCTAAATCCAGTATGTTTTTTTGAAGGTTCCAGCATACCAAGAAGACGTTCGCTATCTGGCTTACGTTGAGCTTTACGCCTGCTGGGGTCTTGGGACTCGAGAAGGCGTAGGGTTTAGGGTTTAGGGACTCAAGAATATGGACTGGAAATCTCAAAGATTCAGGGTTTGGGGTCAAGCCCTGGGCCTCTGAATCCTGAATTTCAGGTTGTGTTGCATTTCTTTGAAGAGCCCTTACATCATCCATCACAAAAGACACCAAAGTTTAATCCTCTGATTCAGAGTTAACCTTAAGCCACAAACACCCCCGACATAAACCCTAAACTCTAAGCCCAAGATGCTGCGAAAGCCAAACTCGGAACTCCAACAATCAGGGAAGCACGTTGGGGGGCCTCCATGGGAAAGATTGTGGTATATTGGGCTCTCCATTTCCCTCTTTATGGATACTTCAAAGTCTATCTTACCTTGAAGCCCAAGACCCCAAACCCGAATACCGTAAACCCTAACACGCTACGCCTCAAGCGAATTGCTAGTTCCCAATATAGACCCCAAATACTATAATCCTTACTATTGGGACCCCCCAACCCTAAACCCTAAACCCTCATTTTAGGAAACCCCCAATTCAAACGGAGGAGTTGCTGGAAGCCGGTGCCTTGCCCGACCTTTCTCATGACAAACTGGGCAATACGCCCTTGGGCACCGCGGTTGCAGAGTTTCAGGAACCACTATGGGCTATTAGACCCAAAAAAATCTCTGTTAGGACCCTATTAAGGGTAGATTAAGGTACCCTTAAGGTGGTGGAAGTTTTGGGGCTTTGGGTGCAGGACTGGGGGCCTAGGGATCGGGGTTTTGGATTTAGGGTGTATGGGGTTCAGGCATTACACGGTTTTCTTGGGTTTGGTTGTAAGGTGGCCGAGGGCACTTTCAGCATTCTGGGTGCAAGGGCTCAGGGTTCAAAGGTGTAAGCTGAAAGCTGTGATCTAATTCTTGGCCCAGCGTACCAAGTGTACAAGGCTACGCCGTGTCGGGAACCCTGAGGCTCCAAATAGCCCAATGTACAGCCAGGGTATGTGAATTTGATAGCCTTTGGACCTTTGAAACTGATGCAGGTCTGGGTGGTGAGAACCGTTGTTGTTCCTCCCGTCCTGCCTGCAGACTTGGGTGGGAGGCAGCTTGCAGGTAAGGATTTGCAGCCCAGCCCTAACCTAATCTAGCCACATAACGTTTCGAGTGGTCCTCGGTCAGATTGTTCGACTGTTTTGCTGCTGTTCTATCAAGCTTCAATGGTATTTGTGGCAACTCTGTGTTGATTTGAAGCTTTAAGACGGTCCTGGGTGCTTGTGCATGACGCCGGCGTTGATCATCGGTTCTACCGTTGCTTGGATGGCCATTCCATTTCGCATGCTGTTTTTTGATCAATGTTAGTCTGAACTAAATGCTTCCTCAACATTTTTCACGAAACTCTAAGCCCTAAACCCTAACCCCCCAGACCCCTAAACCCTTAATTTTTGCGGGTCTGTACAACCTTGCCACAATCCCAAGTGATGTCTCCAGAGTCAGGCTGAACCACCCAAGAAGCTGTAACCCTAATTGGTTCATCCCTGAGCCCGCATCAAGATATTATCCGACAAACCCCAAACCCAAAACCCACAACCCTAAACCTTATATCTATATTTAGGGTTGTAGAGTTTCAGGTTTTAGGATTTTAGGGTTAGTCCTAAACCCTAAACCCTATATAATCCCTTTTTTGACCCCCTTTAAAGCGTCTAGTGTATTGCAAAACAAGAACCTTTCCGGCACGCCTAAAGAAACAAGCCTCTGGGGATTCAGACGCGAACCACGGTTTCAAGCATCCCAGGTTTGGGGTTTAGGGTTTAGGGTTGAGAGTTTACTGTTTACGTCTTAGGGTTTAGGGCTTACTTTTTGGAACCTGAAGCCTCAGTATTTGGGTACTTGGACCCTTGGGGGCATGCATCCCGAAACCCAAGAATCCTAAACCCTGAACCTGGAACCCCAGAACTCCAGCTCCCCAGGCCATGCACTCTAAACCTTCAAGCTACCCCAAACTAATGACACGCACAAGCCCTGAACCCCCCAACCCAAGATCCCTAACCCTTGGAACCCCCATCGCAAGAATCTTCCTAAACCCTAAATCAACCCGTACCCTAGAACCCAACAACCCAGTGCATGAGGCATGGCAGCCTTGTTTGGGAACCATGCAGTCATCCCGGCTCTCGTGGAGGAGGGACATGAGGAGGTGGGATTTTCCCAGCACTGTAGGCTTTAGGTTGGGTACTGCCCCGCCCAGTAACAGTCTATATTCGGGGTCCTATTAAGGGCTATATATAACCCTATTATAACTATTGTCCAACTGTTACTGAGGAGGGGCAGTACCCAAGCTTTAGGGTTTAAAGTTTGGAGTTCACGGCAGTTCATGGCCCGGGGTTAAGGTTTTCGGGTTTGTTTAGAGTTCAGGGTTTGGGAACACTGGCCTTAGCCCGAAGTATTCGCACACAACAGACTTCTGCCTCACAGTGGATAGCCAGGGGAGCAAGATATGGGGTTCCTTGTAGTAAGGGTACCATTTTGGGTCCCCAGAATAAGGATTATAGTATATGGGGTCTACATCGAGGTCCCCCATTTAGGGAAACCGCCATATTTGGTGGAAATTCCGGAAGTGCATAACTTTGAGCAGCTTAAAGGCTTAAGTCTCACTGTTGCATGATGTATGAGGAGGGATGCGACAGGGTTTTCCAATTCTGGATATGGTCACAAGCTTTTGCTTGGTTCGACAGTTGTATCACGTATTGAGAGTCAAATTGGTACGAAAGTCCTTTTCGCTCCTCTTCCACAGAGGCACAGGCTCACTTGCTGTTTGACCCTGCTTCGACAGCGCTAATATACGATGATCGGACGGTCTGCAGTTTGCGTCTGCTAGCCTAAGGCCCTGAGCATCCAAGTGAGGGTGTGATAGGTATCATTGATAAAGCTCAAACTGCTCTTGACACAAACAAGGCTATAGTTGACCCAGCCCGTTTTGACACAGACAGGTGTCTTCGAAGCGAATGAGAAAAGCTCCTCAGGTTCATCGTGTGAACTTCCAGGGGCATGCTCCCATCGTGCTGGCCGTTGCGACGCAGAACGTGCAGGCATGCTTAGCCCAAGGTATGTGTAGGGCAAAATCTCAGGCTATTGCTATTTTGGAGTGTCTCATAATCAGCATTGTAGAGAACTAGTGTGGTCTCTTATACCGGCAAGGAGGGGCCCCATAGCCACATGATTTCCTTCTAGATGCGGTCTCCTAAGCTTTAAACGACTTATACTTATCCCTGCTATAACCCACCTATACCCTAAGCTATAGTTGGATCCCAGAGAGAAGTGGGCGCAGTGAGAAGTTTACAGGGTCCCCCTTTCAGCACTCTTTCGGCATGGTCCTGAGCAATTTCCGTGTTTGGGTTTTCGGAACACAGGCTGTCCTCTAAGTGTCCAAGTCGTTCTTGAAAATCGCAGGGCTTTGGGTGGCAGAAAGTACGAAGGATTTTGTAGTTTGTATTTCATGCACTGGTCTTGCAAAAGCCGGCCCCATCCAGTAACAGTCTGTATTAGGGTTCAGACTAAGGGCGATTTGGCTATTCATACTTGTAGCATCATTATTGGAAAGCTGTTCCTGGGTGGGGGCAGAGCCAACATAACCCTCATTTTCGCAACCCCACGGAAAGCACCCCCCAAGTTGTTTAGAAGTGCTAAGCTCGATATAGGCCTCACATCCTTCATACCCCCATAGCCCTATGCACCCTTTTTAAGGAATTGTTTGGACACCCCCCCCCCCC
>CAJNIZ010005583.1:0-19181 GCA_905231905.1 Symbiodinium pilosum | reverse complement strand
TGCCGTTCATGTGGGGATTGTCCTAAATTACTGTCAATACGGCGTCCTATATTTGGGTTCCTATTATAATACGGGGCCCTACATACATTTCCCCCATTTTGGGAACAGCAATTAGGGAAACTACTACATACTTTGTTTGCCCAACTTCCACAGCATTAAGATTGCGAAGGTGGCAATGAGTGCCGATGCAACATTGCACCAATATGTTCGACGACCCATTCCTTTGCAGAGCATCATGCCAAAGTTTCAGAGCAATTTGTATCTCCCCTCAGCAAAGCATTTGGGGTCACATGTGCTGCTCGCGAGAAGTTCTACGACACCTTGGGGCAGGACTCGGGTAGAAAAGCTAGAAATGAGTCTGCGAGACACGTGAGGCGAGGCTACGTGCTCCGGGTAGAACATGTCGCTAAATGCGTCCAGGCAGAATTTAGGGTTTGCATTAGGGACTCGTCCTGCGTGCTGCCCGCCACTAAGAGGCCCCTGAAAGGAACATGGAGGCCGCTGGAAGGCTCCTGGAAGGTTTCTGGCAGGGGGTTTTGAAAGGCCCGAAGCCTGGCAACTTTGTTAAAAGGTCTCAGGCTTCTGGCCCCGAAGTTTGTCTTTGCCTCAGATCACACGTGCTTGCTGCATTTGCTGCGCTGGCTAAAGAGGCGCAAGCTGTGCCCTCGGCAGCCCCTTTTGACTTTCTTGATGGCCGCCTGTTGACCGCAACAGCCAGTTTGCTTGCGCGCGGGTAAGTGATAATGCTTCAGCTGCCTCGTCAGCCTTCTCAAAGCCTGAGTGCAGGCTTCGAGAATTGCTTTCCAATAAGGACACGCAGGCAGGAGTGTTGGTCGTGAAGGCTTCGTCCCCAAGACTGCGAGTTCGGGTAGTGACAGGGTGTGCTTCCGCCTTAAGTGCTCAGCTGCAAACCCGAGACCGTGGATTGTTCTTCAAGCCAGTCTGGGCCATACATCATGGGGCCGCAGCAATCCACATTGACGGCCCATGTCCCATTGGCTCAATGCCGTAAGCTCGCCTCCCATGTATAAAGTTACAGAGATCATGCGCGCACATTCCGGCCCGTGAGGCTTTTGTCATGTATTGCCCTAATTCTGTGCTGCAACTGTCACATCTGCAGCTGCAGTTTGCCTCCATCGCCTTGTCAAAGGTTTCTCGCAGGTCATTCAAACCAAAGTTCTTGTCCAACTGCTGTCGCGTAATGGCACCATCTGTACAACTTCGACTGGGGTAGTTTTCCAATCCACCTCCAGTCAGGTAGTGCCAATTTTTTTGTGTGAGACAAGTTCGCCCAGAACTGGAGGCTGCAGCTTAAGGACAACGTTGGCAGCATGCGCCACCCCTAACCCCCAGGCTGCAATGCAGACAACGGCGTGGATTCAAACAATCTTGCGTGTTGCATGTGACCGTAGAGGTCCGCACTGGGGGTGCCTATTATGGTTGCCTGGTAGCTCCCATCAAAGTACAGAAAACTAGAAAAGTGGTGAACCCAAGGGACGGAGCTATTTCTGTCTCCTCAAGTAGGCCCATGACACTTACACGCTCCTTGACGGGGCATAGAAGATGCAGCCCAAGGCCGCGCTGGTCTGTCTGTGTGGGCGCTGGCAGAGCTGTTTCCTTCACCTGCACCATAGGTGGCGCTCAGCCTTGCATTTTGCGTGTGCCAGCCAAATTCTGAGCACAACGGCTTGAAGATGAAGAGCCGTAGCATACGGCATACGACATCGTGGCAGGGAGACTGTTCACAGAGCGGCAGGGTGCTCACAGTTCTGTTCCGAGTTTGCACGTATGGGGTCATTACCATGTTATTCTGCTGGCCTACGTGGCTTCTGCAGGCTACCCGGCATTAGGAAATTGGGAAGTCCACACACAAAGACGACCATGTTTTCAGTCACACATCTAGCATCCAGTCCCAGCCAGACGATGACAAAGTGACACCCAAAGTGTCACGGTCTGTTGAAGTACGGAATGTTGCTGCATGGCCCAGCTGCTTCTCGTGCAAGTGGCTCATCCAGTTCTGTGGATGAGCTCCAAGCCCCGGAGATCGCTCGATCTTCGTATTGCAGCAGGTCAAGGCTGGTCATTGCTAGCAGCCTGCCGCCGATTCCTGCAGCAACGGATGCCACCATTCTGGCCATTCCAAAGCGCAGTGCCTGAATCTCTGGGTTGTACTTGGCGCTGCTGCGGATGTCGTGGGGTGTTTTTTGGCATCTGCCAGACTCGAGTCCCTGAACCAGTGCTTTCCTCAGTGGCCTGAGTGGTCACGCTCAGCCGTATGCCAGGTGCCCAGTGCTTTCAGAGGTCGTCGTTGATGACGACGGCTTCCTTTCAGCAAACTGCAGGCCACCGCGAAGCCGTCCTCCGCAGAGGAGCCAAAACCTGCCTTCTCTCTTCTATCGAGTGACATGTCATGAAAGACATGCGGGTCGGGCTTTGTTGATCTCGTGCCCTGCTCTTCGTACATGGTCAAGCATGGACCATGTTGGAAGCCGTGGCATGACAACGCAACTGCGAAGCGTGCGGCATACAACAGCGGGGCGTGCGGATCAAGAGATGGGTTAATATCGTCATGACACCGTGTGCTTGGTTTCGGGCTTGAAGCCTCCCTTTGACTGTTCCTAACGTAGGTGGAGGCAGGCTCCCGTTGCCGTTTTTCGTGTAGAAGAGCCCTTTGCCAGAATTCGTGATTGTGAAGCCCTCTTTCTCCAGTGTCTTAATACTTCTCCGCCAGGCCACAGCACACTAGAGTCAAGCGCATGAGGCATGGACTCCGTTTGCAAAAGTTGCGTTGCATGTTTTTTTGTGCTGAAGTGTGGTTTGCAGCAGCTCCTGCATGAATGCAGCGGGGTTCGCAAAGTTAATGGTGGGTTCTGATTAGTAAGAACACTCCCCCCGCCCCCCCGCCGCTCCCCAAACAAGTAGAGAATTCTAAATAGTCCGGCCCCCCGATCAAATTTGGGGAAGCTTGTTTGGGGGTGATGGGGGTCGCCGTTCTGCTGAAAGTTCGCTCCATTACGACCCCATGCATTAATCCGAACCCAACATTAGTGGCTTCAGGACCAGCTGCTGACGGTGCTTGTGACAATGAGGCTATAGTGCCTCCTCGTCTGCTCCTTCTCTCTTTCTCTCTCTCCGCATCTTCCTGCAAGCTGCAAAGAAAAGCCTTGATTGGCTTGATGACGAAGGGCACTAGCGTGCAAGTTTCTGGTCGCAGCAGTCTTTGCAGATATCGCGTGCTGCAGGACTTGTCTGCCAGTTTTGTGTGCCACTGCAGGTCTT
The DNA here is from genome assembly GCA_905231905.1 of Symbiodinium pilosum. Classification (NCBI taxonomy): domain Eukaryota; class Dinophyceae; order Suessiales; family Symbiodiniaceae; genus Symbiodinium; species Symbiodinium pilosum. The sequence continues at coordinate 15,902 of CAJNIZ010005583.1, read as the reverse complement.
TACAGAGGTACGCGATGGGGTGCATCTACGTAGTTTCTTGCTAGGTAATGGCAAGTCAACCCAAAGCTGCCAGTCCCATGTGCAGCTGCTCACTTGTCTACCAAGCCGTCCGCTGCAGCCGAGCGCGTGACACCATGGCTGCGAAGGCGGCCAAACGCATCACGGGCATGTTGGTCCAATGCTCCCAAGCTGTAAATAGAATGGCAGGTGTTTTGGTGGGCCCAACTGCTGGCAAAGTCGCTGAGAGGGCACGACTCATTCGACAAGCTTGACTGACGCGATGAGTGCAGAGTTTGCCCTGACAGCCTTCGCATGCGCTCACAACATTGCCCATTTTATTATCAGTCGCTTGCAGCCAAGCCGTGCTTTGCAGTGTTGCTCGTCTGCTCATCTTGCTGCCCGACCCAAACCTTCTAAGGAGGCTTTTTGATCATGCGCTGCGTGGTCTCCGCAGCGGGCTCGGGAGGCGCTTGTGATTTTTGTCACACGTGCTAACGTGCAGAGCCAGTTGCACAGCAGCTGTGGGTTCTCGGTTGCCTCATCTCACATGCAGACTTCATGGCGCTTGCGAAGGACGGGGGAGGTTTCGGACGCGAGCCGCACTTTGTTTTAGGGGCGGAATCCTGGCTTTCGAGAGCACGTGGAGAGTCAGGCCCAATTGCTGTATTGCGGCATGGGCCAACTTAGAGAGCATCATGCAATGCGGTCTTGAGTGCCTGAGGCGCACGGCTGGGGTCTCTGCAGGCAGTGAGATGCTGAGATGCAAAGTTCGCTAGGCCTCCTCAAGCTGGCTGGCGACGCAGCCGCAAAGGTCCCAAAATGTCGAGTTGATGGATAGCCGTGGGTCAAGTGGGTGGCGAAGGCTTTGCTTCCAGGGAGCCCTGAATCTTCCAGGAGCATGCCATCAGCGTGTTTTCTGCTGGCGTTTAGCAAGATATTGAGTGAATCTGGTGGAGGGTCAAATAGCATAAGATTTCATGTGGAAATCCAGCTACAGCTCGCACTCCATTTGCCAAACTTGTGCACGCAGCTGCGAACAAACCTACGAAAGCCTCGGCAGCAGTGATGTCCTCAATCGCAGCACCAAGTCAGGCACAATTCCTCATACAAGAAGATCGGCAAAGGCAGAACTTTGCAGTTTCGGTCTTTCTCGGTATCCCGAGTATTCTGGTCAAAATCACATCGCCCGTCAGCCTTCCTTGGGTGCGTGGTTTCCAGTGGCCTCTTAAAGTCTTGAAATGTGGCCTTCTCCGCTTGCTTGGTTCTCAACAGTCAACTTTTTAGAGGTCTTTCCTACAAGAATGCTTTGGCTTCGGATGTGTGTGTGTGTGTGTGTGTAAGGGTGTGAGACCATTTGGAAGTCTTGCGGACTTGAAGATCTCTTTGTGCTCGATGGGCCTTCTCAAACTGATGCACGACGTCGCTGCTGCGATCCGTGTTGGCCCTGCCGATAGTTGTCTGCTGAGAAGCAGCAACAAGGCGACCCCAAGCCCTTTTGTACAAGTTGCATAAGTTGATAAGCTGCTCTCCTGGATGGTTCAGCTATTGGAAAACTTGTTTGCCACAGTCCAGTGCACGAGACTCGGTCAGACTTTGAATTGCATGTGCTCAGGCTCGGTTGACGTTGGATGCCGCAGGACAACCAAGTCACACGGAGGTTGGCATGCCTTGCAAGCACGGCAACTCCGCAAGTTTGTGAGTGGAACCGCACTTGCCATCACTTGCCTGATGGCCCGAAAACAACCGCAGAGTTGGTGGACTCAGCATGACTCAGCAACTCTTGCTTGTTTGCTGAGCCTACTCGCCAGAGGCAAGTGAGAGCCGCGGCTGTGCAGCATTCGTTGCCCATGTCTCGTCTGTGTTGAGATGAGCTTGGACATGGCAAATCTGCGATAAAGCCGCACGAGGTGTGTCGTGCCGAGTCACGGCGTGCATCTAGCGCAGAGGCCGCAACCAGGCTGGCAGCGCACCGGATGGGCCCAGCTTTCAAAGTTTATGGCCTTAGCTTGGTGACGCAAGTCTGCTCGCTGGACCTTCTAAGACTGTTTTTGAGACATAGTAGCTTGCGCAATGCAAAGCTTGACTAAAGCTGGTGAGACATACCAGCTCACGCAATGCAAGGCCTTAGGTGTTCAAGCTGCAAATGAGCTCCTGCTCTTCGAGCGGCCTGCTGTTATGATGGGCCAGCGAGCAGGAGCTGCCAGTCGCGTGCGTGCGATGCCAGCCTAGGGCTGCTGCCTCTGAGGCATTGCCCGCTATTGGTCAGTTTCTTGGGCAGAGCCACAGGCAAGCTTGAGGCCTCAAGGCCTTTCGTGCGCTGCTGCCCGTGCCTCCAGTCCAGTCTGCAGGCCTTGAGGTCAGACTCTGCAGATCTTTTGCAAACCTTGCGAGCTGAATGTTGAAAGCGTTTTCAGGTTTACAGGCTTCAGAGGCTGCATCTCTGAGTGGTGAGGTCGTGATGAGCACAGGCAGCTTGCCTCTGCCCCTGGAAAGCAGAAGTCGAAGAGGTCACACTTTCCAGATCCGACGCTCTGCCCGTTCTATTTGCCATTGACTGTTCTCGACACTGTGACAAGCAGACTCTGTGCAAACGACTCCAGTGTGTGCTCAACTGTCGGCATGCTCAGCATTAAGGTAACTTCGTCACACCAATGCAGTGAGCAAGCGACGAAATTCAAGCTTTGCAGATCTTCGCAGATTTTCTGAGCGTAATGTCTAGAGTTTTGAAGGCTTCAGCTTAGCCAGTGGAATCCTGCAACTCTCCGACGCACCTCAGCGCACTGCAGCTCACACCATGGGCCTGTGATGAGTGGACCCCATGGGTGCAGGGGCAGGGACTCACGACCGATGGTGTTGTCTGTCATAGACTGCTTAGCAGATACTTTCACACAGTGAAGGCAGTGTTTCGTGGACAGAACGATTCCCAAACTTTTCCAAATCCGCGTGCTTATTTCTGGGCTCCTTGAAACAATGCAGAGTTTGTCCATAGGTCAGGTTGCTGATGTCAATGGCTGCCCCTCACCTACCCGAAGCTAAGCTCCGAGAAAGGGTCTTCTGGCGTCTTGTTCTAGCCGGCTTCGCAAAGGACGAGGGTCAAGCTACGCAGATGTCAAGAGCTGCATGTTTCACCTACTCACGCCTGGTTAAGGAAAAGCATTTCCTGCTAGCAGTATCTTCTGCAGCTCTCCGACATCCTTCAGTTGCAGGTCGCAGCCTGGGACTTTGCTGCATGGAGCACAGTTTCAAGCATACCAGGGTGCTCCATGGGCAGAACGCCTACCATAGTTCGAGTTTTTCCATGTACTTCTTGCTGTGCCTGGTACAGGAAAGCGTCGCAGTTGCCAACAAAGCTTTGCTGCAGCGAAATGCATGAGACTCATGGACAAGCTGCGTCACGGAAATGCCGAAAGCCGGCTGTTCAGATCCCATTGCGTTGCATGTTTGGCCTGCTCAAGTTTCCTAGCAATAAGGCTGCAGAGGTTGCAAGAGGTATCCTCACAAACACCCCGCTTCCCCACTCTTCTTTTGAAAGAAGATGACGTGTAACCAAATCCAGGCAAATCCCTTTCATTCCATGCTCCGTTCGAAGCATGTTCCATACTTGCTCTAGGCAGTCGTATACATATCTCGGAAAGCAGCACTCATGCCATGCTACCTGCATCTTCTGTAAAAAGCCGACTTCGCAACAGCAATTTATGTGGCTTCATGCCATGTTCTAGAGGTCCCCGATCAGAATCAATGGCTTGGGTTCTGAGGGGCTCCTCTTTTGGATGACCCCTGCCCAGAGGCTAAATTTGGCCGTACTCATATGAGCTCCTGGCAGTGAGTCAGTCACAGCAAAGCGGTGTTCTGCAGTGTACGCCCTTTAATGAGGCTTGTTTGAGGATGTTTGAGGTTTCTTGCAAGAGAGCAGCGTGCCTGAGGGGCAGGGTCCTTGCGTCACAGAGCAAGTGCATTCTGCGGCAGAACTGCCCCATTGTGGGGGCAGGATTGCGGGCTTTCTTGCCTTCCAAGCTCGAGGCCTCAGAAAGCGATGCACAGTGAGCGCCTGTCGACGGCAATGGCCAGGTTGCTTTTTTGTGTCACGAATTGCATCCTAGAAAATTGGCTCAGCTTCCAGAGATGCTTTCAGTACTTCGGAAGCGTCCTCTTGTTCGATGCAGGTTCGCTCTGCTCAAGACTGAGTGCCAAGCGTCTCAGCAGTGCAGCATAGCACGGAAGGCCTCAGGACACGCAATGCCTGGAGTTGCAAGCTACTGCTCCGGCTCAAGTGCTCGTTGCAGCCTCAGGTCTGCGATCGTGGCGCTTGATCCGCATTGCTGGCTTAGAAGATATGGCATGAAGTTCGCTCACAAGGCTAATAGGACCCGTTGCGGTGCAAAGCATCCAACATTGAAGGTGCCGATGGCCGCCTGTCTAGTAGCTTCCTGTCGCAGCCAAGCCGGATTCTTCAGAGTCCCTGTCTCACCAGCACATTTCGTCAGGTATGTCCTGCCGGCGCCGTACGATGGTGCGGATCACGCGTGCTGAATTGGGCTTGTGCGGGTTGGTTCACATATTGCCGCATTGCTGGTTCTGGAAGCCGCAGTTCGCCAACATTGGCAAGTCTCGGGCTCTTCACACTGCAGGGTCTGTCGGAAGCCTATTTGAAGAGGGTCGTTTGCCTGTGCCATGCCGTGAGACTGCGGCAACCCCACCGTTGGTACGAGTTGAGCCTGCTTGCCTCTCCGACTTGCTTTCAACAAGATAGCACAAGAGCATGGTACCTAAGGATCCGAGAACAGGCTTCGTCCATCCTGATCGTTGAGGGCTTTGCTCGTTTTCACCTGGTACAGGAGTCTCCATCCAGCTTAAGGACAACTGGTGCAGCATATGCCATCGCTTCCTGGACGGCAGCAGAGAGAGCAGTTTGGATTGCAGCAATGTTGCGTGCTGCATGTGCGCAAAGAGATTCGCATTGAGGGCGCATATACTTGCCTGCTGACGAGCAGCAAATCACCTTCGCGCCGTGTTCTGCCATGCCCACGTTTCAGAAAGGTGCTCAGTCGTTCACCAAGTTGTCTGTGGAAATTGCTTGTTCATGCTCCGCTAGGAATGACGGAAAAGGTCCCCATAGTACTCCTGCATAACCTTTTTTCAAGGGCTAACGCATGGGAATGGCGGGAGTAATGGCGGGGGGCCTATGTCTAAGCTCGTCAAACCCTTCCGCCGCCCCCTCTCTTCGACTCAGGGCCCCTGCTTCATGTAAGGTTCGTGGGAAAGGCCTTCGTAACATGGTTTTGCCTCAACGGAAGACTTTTGATGGCCTGAAGTTTGTCAAATCCCTGCATTCGACTAACTTCGTCTTGACCTCTGGGGTGTCTGACGAATTCGTCAAAGGCTGCCCAGGGTTCCCCCTGGGGGCCACTACCAAGGGCTTTGCCTTTACCTTCATAATCATCCCTGACTGAGTAGACCTTCTTTCATTGGCCCAGGCTCGGTGGATGTTGGAAGCCGAAAAAAGACCAGAAAGTCACGTGCAGCGTCTGGCAAGGCCTGGCAGCTCTGTGCCTGCAACTTGGGAGAGTTGGAACCCCAAGTGAGGCACCTTGCCCGCGGCCGCATTCGGGTTGCGTAGTCTTTGCCAGCACGAGGCATCGGTGTTTGACAACGTCCAAGTTTTGGAGATACTGACTGCTCGGCATTCCGCTGGCCCGTCCTACCAGCAGGTAGCTTGCTCGCCGGGACCCTGGGCAGGCATGGCGGAAGTCGCTCGAACGCTTTGCTGTCGTCTACACGTAGCTGCAACTTGCAGAGAAGGAAGGCTACTCGCCGGCCTCTGGCCACTTTCTCAGCCTTCCAGCCTTGGCTGCATGCGCAGCTGGCGCTGGGTGTTTCAGCTCACAGCCTTTGACAAGATGCAGAGGCGTAGTTCTTGCCGGAGAAGGGAACGCTGTCCGCCAGTAAAGCTACGTGACTCATCGTACCCGATTGAGCTATTTCCTAGCTAAGCCTTCAACCAAGCCGCCTGCACAAGTCGAGTTCGTGTGTCACAGTTTTCGGCACATGTTTCAGCTGAAGAGGTCCGGCTGCCTTTGTGCTGTGATCGCAATGCAGTCCAGCGCTGCAAAGCAGCAAGAGGGTGCAGGGTGACTGCAAGGTGAGCGCAGGAGCTTGCAGCGAGCGTGCTGCGGGCGACGCTGGCTCACTGCTTGGAGGGAGCTGCTTGAGCGATGCACCTTGTGCCAGCAGATGTTTTGAGCTGGGCGCAGTCAATCGTCATTGGCATGTAAACGGGGTCTCATCTGTTGAGCGCATCCGTTCAGAGTGCAGACTGCTTGATCCTGGCATCGGCGTGAGCAAAGTTGCAGCATTACAGCCTCCACGCCACGGCGTGCCAGCATGTGCCATGCCATGAGCATGAAGCGTTCCATGTCGGCAACGCTGGTGATTGACCGTCAGAGGGTGCTTGACAGCGTCACGCCACAAAGCCGAGCATGTCTAGGATGGAGCGGGGCGCGCATAAATCTGGGACAGGTCTTCCTGCAGTTGCATGTTTCTGTGTCCAGTCGCAGTTAACCGAGTGTGAGCGGATAACGCCACGTTGGCAGTTGCTCAATAGCTGCAGGACTTGAGCCTAAACATGCACTCCTGCAAGTAGTCCCGGCGCATCCCCACGGGAGTGAGAATTGTATTCTGCATTTTCGGTTCCTTTGGCAGTGTTTGCCCATCATGGCAACTGCTGCGCGTGGTCTCTCGCCAGCCGGCTCTCGACTGACATGTGCTGCTTCTGTGGTGTGCCGAGGATATGGCTCAAGCTTCAATTCTTCGATCCTAGAGGTTGTTGGCTTTCTGCCAGCATATCCTTCAAGCATGTAGTTTGCCACGGTCGAGCCCTGAGGCCCTTGCAGGTGTCGCGTTGGCCCGGCTTCGTGTGCTCTGCTGCAGTTGCTGTTTCGGGAACTCGGACGGAAGAAGGCAGATTAGATCGCCGGCCGGCCTCCCTACCCCTTCTCAGCCTTTGACCCTGGGTTGTTTGATGTGCAACTGGACTTGACCGGTGACAAGAGGCAGAGAGCCAGGCGCATGCCACTGGCTTCACGGTCGATAGGCGTGGCGCGGGGCAAGTGGTGAAGGAAATGAGCCGAAACCTTTGCCTACTTTTCTTGCTCAAGTCCTACGGTCAATGGCACAGCCAATGGCTGTCCATCGAGCAGCCAGTGACCGTGTATCGTTTTTCAGGGCAGAGGCTGCAGCACTAAAAATCGGCACAGCTTTCCGCCGGCCGTCCTGACGGAGTCAATCACACGCCATGCTGTTGCCTGCTCCACTCCAGTTGATGTAGCTGCAACTTGGAGAGAGGGGGGCAACTCCTGTGCCACTCATCGGCCTCGATCCACCTTCTCAGCCTTTGAGCCTTTGTTGCTTGATGCACTGCTGGCACTGGCTGATTCAGCCAAGAGCTTGTGACACCAGGCAGAGGTGTAGTTCTTGCCAGTGAAGGGTACATTCTTTAACAGTTCAGATTTGTGGTTGGGCACATCAATTCTTTGCGCTCCCAGGTCCAAACTTCAAGCACGTTGACGCTGCCTGTACGAGTTAAGGGCGTGGGCCAGAGCTTCAAGACCGAAAATGGTAGCAAAGCCTTGCAAGATTTTTGGCCTCAGAGGCCCGTGCAGGGGGCTGTTCGAGCAGCCACTCGCAGCCAAGACCAGTTCATCCGTGTGTTAAAGTTGTGGTGCTGAAAATCTGCTCGACTTTGCGGCAGCAAATCTTGCAAGCAGGTAGCCCATCACAGTCAAGGATCTGAGACACCGCGTTTGGATGTATCAGGTCTCGCGCAAACAGATTTCCATGTGCTCAGCTTCATTTGGTTGTGGTTCAAGTCGGAGAGTGGGATTGAGGTCATGCGTGAATGCGGGTGCTGGGTGGGCACAGTTACGACGATTAGGAGCAAATGGTGTGGAAGTCTGCTAGTTCCAGCTTTCCGTGCGCACGACACCTCGCTGGCCGATCGACGCTGTTGCTTTCGATGGTTCCTGGCATCGGGCAGCTGCAAAAGATGCTTGACGCATGTGAAGTGCACTGGAGGTGAAATAGCTGGGGATGGAAAGTGGCCCTACTTTTCTTTCAAGTCTGATGTGGCCTTGGGTCTAAGTCACTCCAGACCTGACACGTCTGGTGCATGCTCAGCCTTCACCTTTGCCGCACTCAGAAAACGCAGCTGGCGCAGCTGGTTCGAGGCCGGCACGGAGGATGGCCAGCTCGCGGAACCAGCCGCCACGCTTTTCTGTGGCCACGCCGCCGCCAGGGAAGCCTGCAATCCTGCGCAGAACATGCTAAGACGCCGGCGGGTGTGTTGCAGTGTCGCATCCATGCCCCGAGCATGCTGGCGAAGATGCTGCGTCATGCTGTCATCGCTGTCGACCCGCGTAGCCATCACGGCACCTGCGTCTCGCGGGTGAGCTGTGTGAGCTCTTACAATGATACCGCAGTGGCCCTGCCTCTTTCTGCATCGAGCCCGAACTTTCTGCAGTGAGAGTTCCGTGTTCTGGATCATGCTTAGCGCTCAGACTTCAGACATCCAGGCCTTGCATTCTAAGCGCACATTTTGTCTGCTCTCGTTGCAGCTTCAGTGCCCCCCGCCCCCCCTTCTTCGGGAGCTGTGCATTGTGGCGAAAGGGGTCACCTCACGCGATAGTTGTGGAGCTTAAAGGTGGAACAGTTCGGAACCGGATGGCCTTGCTTGATTTTGACCCCAATCGACTGACACGGCACCGTCGCCGTCGAAGGCGCAGGCGAGATAGAGTCGGTCTGCGCTTCACTCGCTTGACCAGGCATGCAACATCTTTGCAGCAGGGAGCATTTTGAGTTTGAGGCCCGGGGCGAAACGACATCCGCCTGGCAGCACTACAGAAAGTCTAAACGTCCATCCGGCGATGTCAATACGATGGGAAGGTCAACTGTAGTTTGCTGTGCCTAACATGTTTTCAGGAAGCCCTGCAGCTTGCTGCTTCACATGTTGGAGATGAGAGCCGCGGATGCCGCACCGCCGGACGGACCCCAGCGGGCGTGGAGAAAAGGAGACCTTTTGCACATTGATGCGCATTTCTATTTTCTTTTCCATTATCCCTAAACCACAAACCTATACAACCCCCTTATAGCAGTTTCATATTTCATTGCCAGTATCCTTATATAACCCCTATAAATACCCTATATATCCCATTATAGTACTTTCCATTTTCTTTTCCATTATCCCTATATAACCCAATTATTACCCCAATAAAACCCCAATATAACCCTAATACTCATTGACGGGCACTGTGTGGCGGCCTTCATATTCTGACAGTCTCTGCACGGACCGGCTTATCCCCTTTTCGTTTGTCTTTGGGTTTTGCACTGTTTACATAGGGGGTATATAGGGGTTATGGGTGTATATTGGGGTTATATTGGGATGATGGACAAGAACATGGAAATTACTATTTAGGGTTTAGACTAGCTTTTGTAAAGTTTCAGCACGACATCGGATTAGAATGGGTCATCCATGGTTGGTACCTAAACCCTAAACCCTAAACCCCTAAACCCTAAACCCTAAACCCCTTTGGGGGCCATCCTGCGTCAGGCTCCCTTGAGGTTTTTGGAGTAAGCCAGGGAGGTGATGGACAAAGCAGGGTCCATCAAATTCACAGGGAAAATCGCACCAGCAGTAGATAGAAGAACATGGCAATACCATCATTCGCACGCAAAACGGGTTATGTTATGGAATTGCATGGAATTGCAGTTTTTGATATAAGCTATTCCATACGTCAGAAGCTAGGATTCGCAGTTGAACACAGCATGAGTTTATGCCAAGCAGACTCTGTGTCTTTGAATGTTTTTGAGACATATGTAGCACATGTTTCTGCAATGGCAATCTGCAGAATCTTGCTCAAGCTCCCGATTTCTCTGGGCCGGGTGGCAGTCAACACCAAAAGGATGAGGCATGGCTCTGCACGCTATCTCCACAAACAATATACTATCACTATTATAAATAATACTACTACTACTACTACTACTACAACTGCTGCTGCTGCTACTGCTACTGCTACTGCTACTGCTACTGCTACTGCTACTACTACTACTACTACGACGACGACGACGACGACGACGACGACGACTACTACGACTACTATTACTATTACTATTACTATTATTACTATTACTATAGTTGATCGAGTGGCATTGCGCTTGTGTTTGCGATCCTTGTGGCAGGTATGTCGCGATGCGCAAGGCCATCTTTTTCTCAGGTAGCCCTGTAGCTGTCATCGTGTCGCTCAAGCTCAATCTGCCAGCCGGATCAACCCGCTTCGAGCAGCTTTGAAGCAACAGCTGCGGCCGAAAGCCGCTTGGTCTAGGGTTTAAATAGGGTTTACCTAAACCCGAAAAGTATGTAAAATAATTGCCATGAACCAATAATGACAGCCATGAAGGCCATGATTTTACATACTTTTGGGGTGCAGGTGGGGTTTAGAGGGTGTTTCTGGTCCATTGAAAAAATTGGGGGGTTTCTCGGGGTTTGGGAGGGTGTTTCAGGTTGGTTGGACTCTGCCACTCATCGGTGGCCCCAACCAGGGTCGAGCATAAGACGCCGGAGCGCCATACCCAGACTGGACAATGATCTTGGGTATCAAAATGCATCAAACGAGCGTGGAAAGTGTAGATCTCAGGAATATTCTTTTCGTGGAGACCTGGCAGTCTTCCTGGAAATTACAACACCAACATGCATATGTAGTTTATGGTCAGTATGGGGCCCACGATTCAACAAGCCTCCAAAGAACATTTGAAAGCTTTGTTCCTGGTTCAACAAACCAAAGTCAAGACAAATGAGATCAGATGACTGGTGATTCAGATGACAGCTTTTGACAAGATGCAGAGGGTAGTTCTTGCCGGAGAAGGGAACGCCGATTGAGCCATTTCCTGGCTCAGCCTTCAACCAGGCTTCCTGAGTCGAATTCGTGTGTCACAGTTTTCGACGCATGTTTCAACAGAAGAGGTCCGGCTGCCTTTGCCAGTTGCAGCTTAGGCGAGGTGGGTGCTGTGATCATCTGTGATTGCAATGCAGTCCAGCGCTGCAAGGCAGCAAGAGGGTGCAGGGTGAGTGTAATATTACTGCAGGACCTTGCAGCGAGCGTGCTGTGGGCGACGCTTGCACGCTGCTTGGAGGGAGCTGCTTGAGCGATGCACCTTGTGCCAGCAGATGTTTTGAACTGGTCGCAGCTAAACTTTAAACCGTCATTGCCATGTAAATGGTGTCTCCTCTGTTCCACTTCAGTGGCAGCTTTCGTGTCTAGACTCTAGACAACGAATCCGCGTACAGTGCAGACACTGTGATCCTGGCATCGGCGTGAGCAAAGTTGCAGCATCCTCAGAAGGCACTTTGCAGCCTCCACACCCTCGCGTGGCAGCATGTGCCATGAGCTTGAAGCCTTGTTTACCTCTTGCAAAGTCCGAAGTACATTCGTTGCAACAGTGGAGCCAGGTATGGCAATTTTTGAGGAACAGACTTTCGGCCACACTCTGACCTTTGAGGCTGTTCCCTTGCTGTCGGTTCGGCTTGGTGGACATGTTGTGTGCGGTCGGAAAGCGTGGCCAGACCTACTCTGTTTTTTGCTTGCGCCACTTGCGCCACTTGCGCCACCTGCGCCAACTGCGCCGTTGCTACCCAGCTGCACCTGCGCCATGCGCCACCTGCACCATCGGCGCCAGCTGCACCATCGGCGCCAGCTGCGCCACCATCGGCGCCAGCTGCGCCACCAGCGCCTGCGCCACTGCGCCACCTGCACATTCTGCACCAGCTGCGCCGCCTGCGCCAGTTGCGCCAATTGCGCCACCTGGACCACCTGCGCCATTTGCCCACCTGCGCCGCCTGCGACACCTGCTCGTGCGCCACTGCGCCACACCTGCGCCATCTGCGCCAGCTGCTCCGTTGCGCCACTTGCGCCACTTGCCCAACCTGCGCCACCTGCACCATCTGCGCCAGCCCACTTGCGCCACTTCCCCAACCTGCGCCACATGCGCCACCTGCACCATCTGCGCCATCTGCGCCAGCTGCGCCATTTGCGCCAGTTGCGCCAGTTGCGCCATTCGGAAGGTCGCGCCAGTTGCGCCAGCTGCGCCAGTGCCAGTTGCGCCAGCTGCGCCAGCTGCGCCAGCTGCGCCAGCTGCGCCAGCTGCGCCAGCTGCGCCAGCTGCGCCGCCTGCGCCATGCCCGCGCCACACCTCCGCCATTTGGGTCACCTGAGCGCCTTCTGCCGCTTGCGCCATCTGTGCCGTCTCTATAATCTTCGCCGTTCGCGCCGTCTGCGCTCGGCGGTGCGGGCGGTGCGGGCGGTGCGGGCGGTGCGAGTGGTGCGGGCGGTGCGGGCAGCGGCTGCGCGGGCGGCGCGGGCAGTGCGGGCGGTGCAGGCAATATTCCGGCGGCCGTTCCCGACCGCAATGGACATGTTCAGCCGCATCTTGATCAAGATGCAGGCGCTGTGACGCATTTCGATTTCAACTTTAAGGGCATCCAAAGCCGCAAGTTGATCTATGATGCTCTCTAGGTCTTCCTCTGCTGCCATCCAGCTCTCCAACCTCCAGAACAACGCAGCTGGTAGCACAAGCGATGGCGGCACGGCTAGGACGTTAAAGCACGCCGCAACTGTTGTCATGCCATCCTAGTAGAGAAGAGTACCTTGAGCACATCCCCCCAGGCTTAATTAACGTAGGATGCGCAGGCGCTTGCAGACATGTAGGGCTGTAGGACATGTTTTCTTACAATTGCCTGTTTCTGTGGGCAACGGACATTAATTCATCTTGGGGCGTGCGGGCATCGCAGTATTAGTAGTAGCAAAAGCAGGACCAGTCCAGGGGGATTTAAGCGCTCATGGTGCAAGACCCATTATCCTTTAGGCAGGAAGACTCAGAAAGATGCATCCTTGACGGTTTTCGGGCAGCCTGATAGCATAAAGACATGTAAGCCGCAGCATGGCTGCTAAGTGCTCAGCCTCATACCCGAGACCATGGAGTGTTCTTCAGGCCTGTGTGGCCTGCATGGGCCATACATCATGGAACTACAGCAATCCACATTCACGGCCAATGTCCCACCGACTTGATGCCTTAAGCTCCCCTACTATGTATGAAATTGCGGAGATCATGCGCACATGCCGGCCCATGAGGCCTTTATCATGTATCGTAATTCTGTGCTGCAACTGCGGCATCTGCAGCTGCAGTTCGCCGCCATCTTCTTGTCACAGATTTCCCGCCGGCCGTTCAAACCAAAACTCTTCTGGAACAAACATGTTCAACGTTCAACTGCTGTCGCTTAATGGCACAATCTTTACAATTCCAACTGACGCAGTTTTTCAATCTACCTTCAGTCAGGTAGTGCCAAAACTCGGTACGTGAGACGCCGAGAAGAGCCTTCGTCAGTCTTGCCTTTGACGTATTTGACCCGGGTTCGCACAGAACTGGCAGCATGTGCCATTATGTCATGGGCCCCTAACTCCCGGGCTGCAACGAAGACGGCGGCGTTGATTCAAACAATCTTGCATGTTGCATTTGTCCACAGTGGATGTAGCTGCCTGCCAACCGGTAGCTAGTTGTAGCAAGCCAGCGTAAAGCTGGGCTTCGCAGTGCCAAATTTGTTGACAGCTTATGAGTTGTCAAGCAAGCTGTCTGCAGCAGTGAAGGGCATGAGACAATAAGGTTTGCAGTGTCCGGATTGCTTCTCGCCACGTCTAATCTGCCAAGGCGCTAGTTGTAGGGTCGTGTGTTTGGGTCTAAGTCCTGCAGCTACCTTTATGGAGCTCTCTGCCGACCCTCGGCTGACTTCGACGGGACACGTACACGGGTACTTGTAGGAAAATGCTCCTCATGCTTATGCGGGCACCCACACCCTGGAGCAAGCCACTGGGCGGATGGAAATGTTGGGGTCCACAGAAAGCGGCGACCGTGTTTTCAGTCACACGCGGCTTGGCATCATGTCCCAGCCTACCGATGATGCAATGACGCGCTGATGTGTTGAAGTGCGCAATGTTGCCGCACGGCCCAGCTTGCCAGCCCTTGCTTCCTTCACGTAGGTGGGTCAGCCAGTTAAGTGTATGAGCTACAAGACTCGCGGGTCGCCCGATCTGCGCATTGCAGTTGGTCAAGGCTGGTCGTTGTTGGCAGCCTGCCGCCGATTCCTGCGGCAACAGATGTAATCGGCTGCAGTAACATGGATAGCCTCGAGAGCTCCTTTGGTGTCGGAGCCGTGCTCACACCACTCCGGTCATTCGAAGCCGCAGTGGCTGAATCCGTTTCGCTTGGCTCTGCACCGGGGCTGTCTGGGACACCTTTCTGGCAATTTCTGCTCCGGCATGCCAATACTCATAACTTCATAGCCCATAATGCTAGACCAGAGTCCACGAACCAGTTTAAGGTTTTGCCTCAACAGTACCAGCCAAGTAGTCAGGCTCATCAGAAAACCAGATGCCCCGTGCTCTCAGAGGCCGTTGACACTGCCGATGTTTTTTTTTTGCAAGCTGTGGGCCACTCCAAAGCTGTCCTCCGCAGAGGAGCCAAAATCTGATTCGCTGCGTTCACTCTTCTGTCAAGCGGGCCTTCATGAAAGACACACGGGTCAGGCTTTGTTGATCTCGCGCACTGCTGTTCGTACATCTTCGAGCTCGGTCCAGGTTGGAAGCTACAGCATGACAACGAAACTGCACAGTGTACGGCATGTACAAGTATCAGCGGGGCGTGCAGATCAAGAGATGGGTTGATATCGTCATGACACCGTGTGCTTGGGGTTCGGGCTTGAAGCCTCACTTTGAGCGTCCCTAGCCTTGTTGGTGCAAGCCCCCTCTTATTTTTACAAATCTTGCTGAATTTTCGATTCCCTCGGTCAGCATGGGGACTTCAGACCCGGCGCCCCAGCGCAGATTGTCCTTGGGTGCGACATGCCAGTGAGGGGTCAATCCGGACCACAGTCCATACAATCCGCAGCTCCCTGTGATTTTCTGGTGAAGTGCTTCTCCAGGGAGCCTGCTAGCCCTGCAACACCTGAAGAGGCTCTAGTCTGCCCTGTCGCCCCCAACACAACAGGTATAGGCATGCCAGGGTGAGGTGCAAGGGGGCTGAAGAGGGAATCTGGACTGCAAACGCGCAAACGCGCATACGGGGGATACAGTTTGGAATCAAGTAATCCAGACCCCCAGAATTGCCTGCGCTGGGGGCAGGATTTACATAGAAGAGCCCTCCGCCAAGATTTGCCATCGTCAAGCCCCAGTTGCCAGACGAGCTTGGATCCCTGCAGTCGAAGGTCTTACTTTTATTAGGGATTATAATGGGGATCCTAATGCCCTAAACCCCAAATAAACCTTAAACCCTAAATAGTAGTTTCCATTTTCTTTGCCAGTGAAAGATCAATCCGGACCGCTCGTCATTTTCCGTTTTCTGCTAGCCCTGCAACACCTGAAGAGGCCCTAGTCTGCCATGTCACTCCCATCAAAACAATGCCGCTCCGCAAGGGCGAGCAGAAGAGAGAGTGATAATTTCGGCAAGTGCAATTTCTGGCGCCGTGCTTTCAGCCCTTAAGCTATAAGTATGCCAGGCTGGGGTGCAGGGGTCTGAAGAGTGAAGTGGTCTGGATTGCAAACACGCACATGATCAACCGAGGGATCCAGCAAGCCCCCTAAAACGGATGTGAATTCCCCGTGCTGGGGGGAGTACCCCCTGCAAATAGGAGGTGTGAGCTTGGCACGTTCTGCATTGTCCCAAAACTTCTCTGCCCGCCCAGAGCACGATAGAGTCGAGTGCATGAGGCACGGACTTGCTTTGCAGAGGTTGTGTTGTATGTTTCATGTGCTGCCGGTGCTGCATCAAGGCAGGGGCCTGCTTTCCAGGAACGGTAGCTTGCAGCA
>CAJNIZ010005581.1:0-103453 GCA_905231905.1 Symbiodinium pilosum | reverse complement strand
GCACCAGCACCACCACCAGCACCAGGATAATTACCAGCACAATGACTACTGCGAAAAGATAATTTTGATCATGCAAGGGATCACCAAATTTGAGATACTGTAACTCCGCGATGTTGTGATTCGCATGACGCTGGACTAAAACCATTTGAGTTGGTATCTGACCTCCTTCAGCAACAGCAAAATCAAGGATTATTGCTGGAATCATGAGATGCAGACAAACACTTTACAGCCGCAGCCGCAGCGGCAGCGGTAGTGGCGGCAGCAGCGGCAGCATGATAAGCACTGTAGCCGGAGAAAGGGGCAACGTGGCATTTCTAGCAATGCCACAGAGGACAGTGGCCGGAATCATGAGACGCAGAACTGCCCTTAGAAGTCAGCCTGGTTGAGCCATAACGACATACAAGTATCTTCTTTCTTGGCAGAAGTAGAATTTGACTTGACATAACAAGCCCTGACTTCCCCATCAGCCTCAATCCCTAAATGCAGGAGGATCCTAAATACAGGAGATTGCACGCAGCGGGGGACACTCGGAGGTATCCTGGTCATGAGGGGATTTCGGGTACTGCTACGGCTTCTACAAGGATCACGTTGTGAAGCTTCCTAAGCCACAGCAACCTGTAAGCTGAGTTTTTTTTGTTCCGTCCCTACAGAGACCCTCAGACCTCAACGTATTTCTAGTCCTGAAACCTTAAGCTTTAGGCCCAAGACCCGGACGTGCCAGGAGCGGAGAAAGCTGCGGTTGCGCCGGCAGATCCAGCAATTGACCTCAGGTTTTTTCGAAATATGACGAAGGTTTTTGGAGCAATTCCTGATGACCTCACTTGACCACCTCCCAAATAGTGGTTTATGTAGTTAATTTCCCCCAACAGGCTTCATGTCAGGTCGGTGAGAAAGTCTGATTTGGCGCGAATACTTCTGCCCCCGACATACAAGCCTTCTGACTATAAAGTCAAGATCTTGATTCGAGTTCAGGTTTAGAGTTTGGGGTTTAGTTACATACTCTAGGTACTTTCGGCTTTTGATGGGTGATTTGGGGCTTCAGGTTTTGTGGTTATTGGAGAGCCAAGGAAACATAGAAAATTACAGAAATGGAATCTGTGTCTTTACAGGGGGTCGTGCTGTATGGAGGTTACTGATTCCGCCGAAGGTCCAGAGGCCCTCAGACACAATTTTGCCCCGCTTCGCATGGCATTTGTGCTATGCGGCCGCGCTGGGGGAAACTTCTTTCGAGACCAGGGGAGGTTTCAGGGTTTTCACAGGGGTTCTGCTGTGGCGATTTGTAATGAAGCTGTCTGGGGAAGCCCGCGAACTCTTAGGAAGTTCCCATCCAGGCATCATGCTTCAACGCCAAATGGACAGCTGCGGTGCTTCTTCTGTAGTCCTGCTACAGCCTCTTTTCAAGTTACACGCCCTCGCAGATGAAGTCTTGTCCTGATGACTTTGGTGGTTCTGCAGGGATGAGCCCATCTTGAAGCCATAAGCGGCTCAGTTTGGGGTGCAAGTCGCTCAAGAGCGTTAAAGAAAATCAGACATCTCGAAGAGCCTCCAATTCTCCCCATGCATGTCTAGTGTGCATCGCTAAGCACCCTCCCCTGTTTGGCCCCAGGCTGCTTCCTGATATCCTCGCAGCCCTCTATGAACCCCAACACACATCGCTACGGCCCCTCAGACATCCAAATAGCTCAAAATCTGCCATAAGGTCGGTGCCTTTGATCCCATGGAGAGCTCGCAGAAGCCCGCCAAAGCTGACCCCTACGCAGATTTGGGTGCTCTGATGCACGTTTGGCCACATAGTCGACAGTTGAGATCCTTCACCATTCCTAATCACGGTTTCATATGTATGCCCCCGCCGCGCCCTCCTTTTGTTCGGACCCTGTCAGGAGGATGGCAGGTGCTGACACCAGACCTCAATCAGTCCCGCCTCCCACACTTGTATACCAATTGTCAACCAGCCCACTGACATAACCCTTCCAAAGCACCCCAGGCAAGCTACCTATTTAAGTATTATCAAAAACTCGGGCCGAAGCTCCTAATGAATACCTTCCACACAGTTCAAATATTATCCCAAACGAAAGCGTTCCCTCAATCTCTAGTCCTAGGAATGGGGCTCTCTTTGCTGAAGTTGTGGCTCACATCAGTGGACATTACCAGAGGAAACGGACAGCAATGCCACTGGTACAATCATGTCATGGTATCCTCTACTCTGAAAAGAGTTGTTGTTGTGTTATGTAGGAGCACTCTCCAATTCAGGTGTTATGGTTCAGGGTCTGGGTTTGGCTGTCTGCTGACCCAGACCTCGTAGTGGAAGGAATCAGGTTGAGGATGGTGAAGGTGGCTTCGGTTTAGAACTGTTTTTGGGATTTCGGTGTTGGTTGTTGGTAGTGGCTTTGGTTCAGGATTGTACTCGCGGTTTTGGCAGGGATCTTGGGAAGCCGTTTGGTTTGCACGCATTGCACGAGTTGCCGGAAGTCTGGTTGGGAAATGGTGTGCAAGCATGAGGAGTTAGTGGTGTTGAGATGGAGTTCTGGGCTAACAACTGCTAGCTGATAGACTCGTATTCTTGGTGAAGCATGCAATACAGTCACGGCATGGTTCCTGTGAAGCAAATGCTTGTCCATGTCATCTCAACACCCAATACCTGACATACGCGGCAGTAACTTAGCCTGAATAGCTGGCTTGCATGTTCGTTTGTACAACAGGCCTGCACTCCAAACCCTGTGGTGATGTCAGCAGTTCTTGTTTCAACTTGGTTACGGTGGCCATGTTGCGTTGTGGAGTACCTTGGAGTTACGAGCACTCCCAAAGAAGACACCCTCTCAAACGAAGGGGCTCAGTGACTATCACAGGGACAGGGACAACAGTGGCCATAGCAGAGACCATGAAGGCTTCTTTAGATCCTTGATTCTTTGACTTCATAGGTCTCAATCAGCTATAGAGGGCAGACGTCGAACATCTTTCGCAGGAATCCACGCTGCATCTTCCAGGCGTCTCTTGCAAGGGACATCATACACCACTCGGGAGAGTAATTTATGCTCATGTTGAGGTCCCCACACACTTTGCATAGACCCGTACAAATCCTTGCAACTACCTAATTCCCAGCCTAAGTTCAACCTAAGCCCAATGTCTGACATCTTCAGCCACGAGTGTAATTTTTTCTTTGTGATCTGCCAGAAGCAATGCAGCAAAAGAAGAAGAGTGACGAGAATCTCATTTCCTTTGGGGCCCTGGATGAATTCGGCGCGACCCTCGGAGTTTCGGGCATTTCAGGATTAGGTTTACGGTTCGAGGCTTAGGGATGCTGAATGCACAGGTGTTGTTGGGAGCGACAGTGGCTGTCCATGGTTTTTACAGGGCATGTGGTATCTCTTTCCCAAGTTTTCGGAGCATTGCCCTCTCTGACGCCCTGGCCCCAAGTTCACTGCCATTTTGCCATACGATTGAGTCGCAGAATGATGAGTAGGGCGGCTATGGCGAGAAGCGAAAACATATCTGGGGCTAGTAACTCCGCTTGAGAGCAAGTGTGTTTTTGGCTCCAAGGATCCTAGGCATAACAAGAATTCTACACTACCCTGATTCGTTGTCTCGTTGTCAAGAAGTCGCACATCCAGAGTAGGAGGTAGTGTGAAAAGAAAGGCCAGACCAGATCGGAAGAATATCGCCTTAGAGCATTGTGACTATAGTGACTACTGCACTCTATACTCCCAAGCCCTCATTGAATCACGTTGCCCAATCACGTTGCCCTACATCATGCTTATACGAGTGATTTCTAGCAGGCCAGTCCTATCTGAAAAGCCGGCATTTAGTCTGAAAGCAATCCTGGATCTGCAGATCCTGTGGCGCATCAGTGGGCACAGGCCAACAAGGCTCATTGCTTTGTGGTGATGAGATCCCTATGCAATCTTTAAGGGCCCCGATCTTATAATCCTTGAGTTCTCCAAGGATACCCATATTCTGCGCTTGCGCACAAGACTAGAAGCTGCGTCATGAAAGGGTGTCGGAGCAGGTTCCATATTTGTGCCAAGAACCAACTTGCATTCTAGAGCACGGCAGGCTGGGAGTGCTTGTTTGGTCTTAGCATCTGCTAGCAAAAATACTTACTGTTTTTTTTGCAGTGCCCACAAAAGCATGTCAATCTTCTCATTTTGCTCTTTCCCTTTGGGAGAAAGATTCTTGCCCTTCCCGCAGCCACCACCACCACCACCGCCGCCGCCGCTGCCGCCGCTGCGGCAGCCGCAGCAGCCACTACCTCAAACCCTGAACCCCCGTGCAGGCTGCGGCTGCGTCGTCTTCGTCAGCACCGCAGGCAACATGAACTGATCCGGAAGCAAAGCCATGCTTCATAGTTAGGGCTGAAAAAGAATGTGTGCAGATTCTGGTTTTGTCTTTACTCTTGCCGTGGACGCCGTTCAAAGAATCTCTTCGAGGGTCCCAGGAAGAGGCTATAGCATGCGAGACCTTACTTCCAATGCATGTTAGGGTCCACAGAACAGAAAGAGTCAACAGTAGCACAGCCTCACCAAAGGGAGGTCTCCACAGGGAAGTCCCTTCGCCTGTATGTACCAGCCCAGTACTGTCATGATGTCATTGATGCTAGATTCCTTTCGTCTCGCCTCATTTGAAGGTAGTGTTTGGGTACCGGGCGGGGGGGTTGAACACTGCCTGCACAATCCTGCCGTATGCCATGGGTCTCTGGGACAGTGAAGTTTTGAGAAAGCCAACTCACAAACTCCAAATCCTCTTTAAATCCTCATTCCAGAGCCCCAAATCCTTTGATGATGGCCCTACTTCAGCGCCTTCTCCATGTTCCTCTACCCAGCTTGGTTGCGAGGCTGGGGATTTCGATCCCAACGCAGCATCAGCAAAGCAGGTGGCTTCGAAAGAGGGGGGTTAATTTTCTGATGCTCTCAGTTTTCAGACTGCGGGTTTTAGTTTGGAGTAGGGTGTGACAGGGTAAGCGTTGAATTAACTTCAGCCTGTTGAAATCAGTGAACCCCCAAATCCTTGCAATTGAGGATTTGATAATCTTGGTTGTTATTGCACACAACCTCTCTTCAAATGGCTACAAAGCGGCTCCGTAAATAACATAGGTCTCTGCGTTGTAAACAGGATTCCCTGCGTTTGGAAAATGCGTCATAACTTCAAAAGCGACCAATCACTCCAATCTCTGTGAGCTCTCCTCAGAAGCGAAAGCCGAGAAGGCAGCGGCAAAGAACAATGATGGAGACCTCTTGGGGCTCGGTGGCGCGCCGGAGCCCTGGAAGACTTCCTTGAAAGGTTTGGGGCCAGTTTGGGGCTTGGGGTTGCGGAGTAGGACTTAGGCGGATTAAACATTGTTGTAAGGCTAGGGCTGTGGCGGTGCAGTAGCTTATGCCTAAGCCCTTCACTCTGTTAAATCTAGGCTTGTTGGGGGTTGAAATTTGTGATAGGAGTTGTTGTGGCCGTGTTAGCCCTTTTTGGAGGTTCGCGGGTAGGTACAAGCCAACTTTAGTTAGAACATCGGTTAAGGTTCTTTATAGCCCCTTCTATTATACCCTTCATGAACTTCAAGCGCAGCTGGGACCCTTTAAGTACTAAGTAGGCATGAAAAAAAAAGCGAGCATCAACAAGAAATCAACGCCCAAATACTCGCTTACAGCATTTAGGATTGGGAAATGCTGCAGATACGGTAACTACGCATTTCTGGCTCCGCAGCACCAGCAGAGTCTGTGTTTTCTTATACTATTTGCTTGGCTCATCGGTTTCTTGTCTTGCTGGCTCCTTGGCTTCCTGGCTTTCCGGTCTCCTGGCTTCGTGGCTTCTTGTCTTGCTGGCTTCCTGGATTCTGATATTGCTATTATATAACGTTCTTGAAAGGCTACGAATACTGCAAATTATGACAGTTGCAGCTCTTGAAAGGCTACGGATACAGCAAGTTACAACATTTGCGGCTCTTGAAAGGCTATGCATAAAATTATTGCAGCACTTGGAGTTCCTCCAATGCTATGGGTACTGCAAATTACAGCACGTGGAGATCTTGAAAGGCTGCGAATGCTGTGTGTTCCGCTTTCAGACGTCTGGAAAGACTACGAATATTGCAAATTACAAGCCATCCATGCTCGTGAAGAGCATCAGGTCATGTCATGAGTATGATTGCAGCAGGGAGGATTATGCAAATCGTATTGTTTGCAAGTGCGGGGGCTGCGCCCCTCGCATCCTCAATATTTTTAAGGTCATCCACGCTCTCCGTAACAAAGAAGCATTATGTCATCCCAATGTTTGCAGCAAGGGAGGATTATCCAGATCATTTTGCTTGCGAAGTGGGGGCTGCGATCCCCCAGCCACCCGCTTCTTCTAATGCTTGCCATTGAAATCGTTTTAGATGATTTCATCACTTTCATGATTTTCAATCTTTTCTTTACGTTTGTTTAAGTTTCATGCTTTTCCCATCATTACTCATCGAATCATGCTTCATCATTTTCATCCGTTGTCTAATTTTCAGCAGCTTTCGCCAGTTGCCATGATTTTCATCCTTGTCACGCTTTTCAATAATTTTCATTACTTTTCATGTTTCTCATCATATTCCTCTTGTTTTCTCATTTCCCATCATGAACATCAACTCTCATCATGTCCACCATTTCCATCATTCTCCACCCCATTACCACTGGGATCCGTCTTTGTGGGGAAGCCCAGATTCCCCTGCTCTGAGCCCCGGCCCAAACTCCTTTGGGCTATCTCCAGTTCTGAAACATCAGCTGCTCAGCCAGCACCCGGCTTGTTGACTCGAGTGCTCATGGGTAGTTTTTGGTGAGGTTATAAGGCCCCTCATATGGGGTAAACCCTTCCCCCCATGTTTTTGTAAAGAGGAAATGCTTTAGCCTGAACCTTATTACCTGCCTGTAGCGCATTATCCTTCAAGCAGGCCGTCAGCTCCCGCAGATGCCGAGGCGGGGGACTTTGGACGGAGGGTGGTGTGGGGGTGATGGGGTTAGGGTTTGTGGTTGGGGTCCGCTGTGTGGTTTCTATGGTTATGGCAAGTGCTTGGTTCGGGATGGGGGTGGGAATACTTGGATTTTTGCGGCTTACGATTCAGCTGGGTGCACTGAGTGGTGACAGGGATGCGGTGGTTGTGTGTGGCTGAGCCTTATGTGGGAGTTTTATGTTTCTGTTGAGTCTGCAAGGCGATACCGTGCTCCAGACTCTCTGGCTCACAAGCTTGCATTGCCACGAAGATTGATCTATCAGCTCCATGTTCATGCTGGACTGTTCCTGACTCCATGGATCAAGGCCTCTTTCACAGGGGCAGAGGGTCCCAATTGCCCTCGCTGTTACATAAAACCATGTTAGATCCAACCATGTAAGATAAAACCATGTTAGACAAAACCATGTTAGGGTTTGAGAAAGCCGCTGAGAGCCTGGGCATCGGGGGGAAGGGGTCCGAGGGTTCCAAGCGTTTGGGTATAACTGGTGCTGAGCCTGCCGCCAATCTTTCCAACCAGGAGAAAGCTCCTGCGCTTTGAAGTACTCATGCAAAACAGGATCTCCAAAAGACAAATGCTCTGTTTTGGTATAGAGAAGGGAACTTCATTATTTGTGTTGTGCGAAGCGAATGAAGTGAAGGAGTGAGAGAAAGTGAGTGCGTGTGCTTAATGGAGTGAAGAAATGAATTAGATAAGTACACAAATGAACTGAGCTCACGACACGAAACCAAACGACCAAAGCAAAGGAACGGGACCAACAACCTGTAGAATCTGGGTGTCGTAAATGCGTTCATTTGTTCACTCTCTTCATTTGTTCACTTCTCTGAACGAAGTGAAATTGAATAAGTGAACTTCTGAGAGAAAAGAACTGAGTTCATTTCATTGATTCACTTACTTCGTTCACTCACGACACAAACGCAACTAATTCATGAAAGGTCCAGATTACAGGATTTCTACCTTGCAGGTCTTTAGGAAACTTTATCATCAGTCAGTGGTTGCATTTCCTAGATAAAGTCATACAGCTCATGAATATATTCTCATAACTTAGGAGATGTCCTGGAGGCAGGCGAAATAATTAGCTAATGGTATAGCTCTCATGGGAAAACTTCCTTCACACTTCCTTCACTTGAATCCCTATGAGCGTGACCCTTCCTTCATTCTCTTTGCCTAATTTGATTTAATTCACTTCTTTAATTGAGCGGGCGAAGCGAGTGAAGTAAGTGAAATGCGTGAAGTTAATTAATAGAAAAGCTCTTACATTCTTTGAAATGTTTCGCTCGTTCATTCAATCCCTTCACTTGTTTGGTGGATTTTATAATGAAAGAACTTTCCAATCTTGTGAGGACATTTTTGCCAAGGAATTCTTGCAATTAGCTCTTGTTATTCTTACCATTATGTTGTTTCCTAGATTTGGTATATACCTACATCAGTTGGATGATTTCTACATGATAGACTTTCCTACAGCCTAACAATTTTTACAGTAGAAAATGACAGACTTGGAAAACCCAATCATCAGGGGGGTGCTTCCTTGTGTCCGTTCATTTGGTTAATGAATTTCTTTCCTTCATTCCTCTCGCTCGCTTCTTTTATTCTTTTGAGAAGGCAGGTAAACGAAATGTGTGAAATGAATTAGAAAAAGTGAACGAGGAAGCGCAGTGAACGTAATTAGCTCATAAGCACATGAGTTCACGCCCCCCCCCCCCAGCTATTTACTTTCAGAATCTTTGCATTCCGTTGTTTAATTTGTTTGGCGCATGTTTCTGTTTCTTTCGCCCAATAATTAAATAAGAAAGAGAACGAAGACATGAACTTGAATATGTGTGGTCGCGAGGTCCGGAGTTCATGAGTTAGTTGCGTTCTCTTCATTCACTTCTCTAACTCATCTCACTCGGTTTCCTCACTCCTTTAATTCAGTTAAGAACGAAGTCAGTGAACTAATTAAAGGAGTATCTTTCCGCACGTCACATGCTCACGGAACAATAGAACGACTCCCACCGCTCCAAAATGACAGCATGCAAAGACTTCAGCAAGAGGCATTTCCGCGAGAGCTCGCTATTTTGTGGCAAGTTTCAAGGGATTCGCCTTGCTAGTGAACTTTCTCTTCTCCGGACTGAAATGGAAGGTAGGGCAATCAAAGGCTTTGATGTGGTG
The DNA here is from genome assembly GCA_905231905.1 of Symbiodinium pilosum. Taxonomy (NCBI): domain Eukaryota; class Dinophyceae; order Suessiales; family Symbiodiniaceae; genus Symbiodinium; species Symbiodinium pilosum. The sequence goes on along the minus strand of CAJNIZ010005581.1, from coordinate 94,346 downwards.
AGAGTATATATGGGTTTCCCGAGGAAAGTTGAGAAGAGTATATACCGGGCGTTCATGAAAAGGAAGCCAGAAAAGGCAGGGTCACATGCCCTCTCTCTTAAGGGAAAGAAGTCTACAAGCGACCTTTTTCATGTACCATAGAAAAGTGTATCCAAGCCTTTGGGTTCCTCATTTTGCGAATCTGCACCGGAATCGGTTTACGATGTACGTAGTAGGGGTGAAGGGTTTTGGCTTTGGAGTTTCGCGTTGTAGAAATCGAATCTGGCCCAACTTGCTGTGGGCATGCCCTTCATGTTTTTCGATGCTTCAGGAGACTGACAAGAAGATGATCTACGTCTACCATAAAGGTGAAAAGAATTGTGCCAGGAGCTCATGTTCCAGATTTACCATCAGATTCTATGCGCACTTTGGGGTTTGAGGCTTTAGTGTGCCTTGCAGCGCACAGTTCGACTTTCAGCCATTGCATCCTTATGTCAGAGGTACTTACTTGGAAGGGCATCAGAAATTCCCGTAGGAGATATACATGTTCTTCATGAGATTTCTTATTCTAGATACTAGGGGAGCCCCAGTTGCCTGCCAGTGCTTCGGCTTGCGACATAGCTGTCGCATGCATCTCAACACACACCCTACATAATCCTGGAAGGAACCCCAAAAAGACCTTCCGGACACCCTCATCCCACGATTTAGAAGAGTGCCCCTCTGCTAGTTTTAGGGTTTACGGGTTCACCTCCGGACAGACACTACAAAATCCTGAGGAGCCCCCAACCACACAAGAGGATTGTTTTGGGATTGTGAGGAATTCCATAGTGCGGTGAGGTTTCCAAGCGTGTTTTGCACAGGGCTATGACTCCGGCCTCAAGCCAGGTACCTTGCACCTCTCTAGCCATACGCCATGTATGTCATAGACTCTTGCACTTTTGCTTGCCTGCGCGATGTGGAAGTTCCTTGAAAGCTGCGCTGTAAAGGGGCGTCTTACCACCTCCTTCTCATTTTCATGGAGCCCCAAAATTTAGCCTTGTTCTGAGAAGTATCTGTATAGCGCTTCCATTCAGAGTTAATAGCCCCTATTGCATACACATACCCATAAAAACGCAGATCCGTGTCAAACGACATCTAAAAAGGGGCCCACAGTGTTGAGAGCCCTTCCTCGCAAGTCTGTATCAGTATTTCGGGAGTGCTCAGGTGGGCTGGTACTCGGACATGCAGCCAATAGACATAAAGGAGGCATTGATGAAAGGGGGTGCAGATTTGCATTGCCGCTGGCGGGTTTGGGGTAGGGAGGTTTGAGGAAAAGGCTTTTGCATTGATCTTTCGAAGGGATAGCATCCTCGACTCTAGCATGTGACTCTAGTTTGAAGGAATAGGCCGTATGTTTACGGCATATATATATATATATACACACACATAGAGTTTTGATGTTACTTCTGTCGATTGTGATTGTTGCGTCGGACCTTTGAACTTGGACTAGAGGCCCCGTGTTAGGGTCGTCACCAGAACAAACTGTTGTCCCTTTTCATTAACCAGGTCATGCTTCGGCATGACCTGACACCCAAGATGAGGTCAGAAGTTGAGGTTCAAGATCCAAAAACTTCGTCATTCAAAGTTGAAGTGGAAGGCTGAATTATGAGGCTAACGGTTTGCGGTAGAGTGTCCTCTAGCTCCAAGTCTTCACTATTGGTCATGCGCGTTGAGGGCGCTACTTGTAGGATTGTAGGAAGCACATTCTTGCAGGAGTCCCGACCCAGAGCCCACACTCTTATGTGCTCTACCTGAAGCTGGCTCCCAAAGCATCTGAGAATGTTGGCATACATGAAGCTGGTAGATTTCTTGGCGAATGCCTCTTGAGACTCCTTAAGTTTGGGAGTTGTTGCGTTGGAAGAGTGGGACGTTTCAGATTCACTTCAAGCTCCTACCCTAGAATTCCAGACGCAGAAGGAATGTCATGAGACTCTTTTGAGGCTTATGAGTGCTGTGATCTGCATTTCTTTTTTATTCGTGCCATGATTTTCAATGTCTGAACCATTATTCTCCCTATACTGTAACGATCGCTCAGGCACGGCTAGATGTGGAGTTAGAGGTGGGTAGGATCAAGTGCGTTTTCTAATATGACGTGCGCATAATTCGAGTACGAGCTGTGGGCCCTATACCCGCCTTGGAGCTGCTTGCTAAGCTGTGCCTTTTCACCATCATCTTCATCATCATCGTCATCATCACCATCACGGCTGTCATCAATCCAAGCTCCGGCTCAACCCCAGCCCTCAGGCCGTACCTGCTCAACCCCAAACCCTGAACCTTACACGGCAAACCATATAAGGGTCATGCATTGTGGAAGATGGGTGAGACTTTGACGTAGTCGCACAAGTCCGCAAGCTAAAGCAGCCAAAACGCATTCAAATCAATACTTGTCAGCTTTGGAGGCCATCCTTTGTGCGTGCGATGCCATCATGGACGGAGGCCAGCGGGTGACCGAAGGCGGAATTTGCTAAGAATCCCCAAGTCTGTTGTGTAAGGACTGTTCCTTAGGCCGGTTCAGTTTGGTGTGCATGGTGCAAAGGAGTTGCTTGAGTACTGGCTGGCCTCTGGAGGGTTTCGGCAGGTCGAGTTCATGTTCGGATGAGCTCAGGGGCTGCAGAAATTCAGGCTGAGGTTCCATATCGACAGCTTAAACCGACCACATGCAGGCAGACTCGATGCCTCCCAAATGAGTAGAATTATTTCACGTCAAGCAATACCGGGGGGCTGTAGACGCCTCACCTCTGCTGACTTTGGAGACGCATCTTATGCGAGGCCTGAGCATCATTGTCTCGAAGTATAAGCTTTCAAGGCCCAGTCCTGACCATTGAGGGGCCTGCAAAAAGGAATTGTCATTCGCCCATCTATTCTCCATGTATAATTTGCAGGATGTTGGCGTTTGGATATCCTTGCAACGCAAAACCAGGGTAAGAACTATAACGGAAGCATAGAGGACCTCCTTAATTCAGGACTCCATATGGATAACCTTCGGCAACTGCTTCTCTGATTGGTGTTCTGAACTCCCCTTTGCCTTCAGGTTTCGTCCTTCGCGAGGTGCAGTTCGAAGGCAGGGCCCTCCAGCGATGACTGCGTCTCCTTCTACTGCCGCCCCCTCCAACTCCTGCTCTAGTCCATGTTGCTTTTGCTGCTGCTAGTATTCTGGGGTTTGCCAGAGGAGTCCGAGAATCAGGAGATACCTCCATAGGACCGAGTTTTGTTCTTTGAAGTGATTGAAGCTGAAAAATACTTTAGCCAAATACCAGGGAGAGGACTCCCCTGCATGAGGATTGGTGCCTAGAACTGTGATGATACTCACATTTACCATTGTCATCATCCCTCGCTTTTGCAAATCATCCTCTAGTCCCCTTTAGCCTTCATTATTCTTATATAAGAATTCCTCCAGAGTTGGCGCAGCTGTCCTCTCCTCTGCCTGCAGATGAAGAAGAGAAGACCGAGCCTAAAGAGGACCCTCGACTTAGCCTTCTTGGGCTTTCAGGTTTTAGTCTTGAAGCTGACGGTTTAGAGCTTGGGATTTATTGTATAGAGCTTAAGAGCTAGGGTGTAGGATTCAAGTCCTTCTTAAGGTTTCTATGGGGGTCCTGCCGAGATACCTTTTGATATACTGGGTTGGGGTTGAGAGTTTTGTCAAGTGGATCATGTCATGGGCATGGGTGTACATGTGGTTTATGAGGAGTGAACATGAAGACTACGTAATGGGAGTACAATGGGAATTGTCAAAATCATGGTGCCGATTTGGGATGCTTCTTCCTTCTGGGTTCCGAAAACCGAGCATGTACCAGCCAAAGGCGCAAGGTTGAGAGCACCCACCGCTTAACAGTCTGATGTTGGCCTCTTGCAGCTACAGCAACCAAAGACCCAGTCAACGAAATACAATGCATTACAGTGGTTAAGGGTTTATTGTTGTGGACTTTTGGGTCCATGGCTTTGGAATGTAGGAGGAGCTGACACAAAACAGGAATTCTGGTGCTGAACTGGAAAGCACATGGGGCTGACACATTGACTCTACAGTGCCACTTGGGCTTCAGGCTTTATGATAAGAGACCTCTAGCTTGCGTCATATGCAAGATGTAGACTAAACATCTCATTCGGCGTTCAGAATCTGCAGACGCTCTGTGGATGCAGGAAATCTGGCACCACTTGATATACAGAAATACACCCGCAATACTCAACATCTTGAGGGTCTTAATTGGTTCAAGAATGTTTGCATCCACCGTTGCAAGCCCTCAGCAGAGGAAAGTGTTTTTACATATATATATATATGTATGTACATCGATCTAGTAGATAATCGCCTAGATTGGTAGATCTGAGGTTGGATACCAGGCATGTACGGTTTAGGGTTTAACGGGAGCAGTGACGAGGACACTTTTTTTGGAATCGTTCCACTTTTGTGGGCAGGGAGGACTGGAGGGCGGTGTTGGGAACTCCAACCTTCAAAGACCGCAGCCAGCGACTTCAACTTTAAGCCCTAAACCCTGAACCCTCAACCCTAAACCTTGAATTAAACTATAGTGTTAAACCCTACATGTCACCCTGCAAAACCGGGTGAAAAGGGACCCGAGCCCGGATTCTTGGATCCCCTCCACCATCTTTCAACCAGGATGGCCGGGTCTTTGAGTTCGAGGAGTTCGATCAGCTCCGAAATGGACAGACCTACATCATCGAGGCCCTTGGCTAACATCCTATAGACCTTTGGAAATATTCTATTGTGGATAGCGCCAGTGGTTCGTATTGGTGTCCTCGGAAGAGGGATTACAACATGTCTAGGGACTGTTACATTTTGCACCAATCACTGGGTTTTCTGGCATTTTCATAACCCAGTCGTTCCTTTTCATGAGAAACAATTGCAACCTCCACTTGTTGAAAGGGCCTCCAAATCTCCGTTCAGTTTGGAGGTTTGCAGGATCCTTTGCATGGGGAAGAGTTTCTCCAGCCAAGTGGCCGCAAACTATAAGACCAAATTCTGTATCCAGGGGGTGCTTTAATTGAGTAGGGCCTTTTTTGCTGCAGCCAGGGGGATGTTTCTCCAAGTCTCTTTCATTTGGGCATTGCTCCCAACAATCAGTACTAGGGTTAGGTCGAAAGCAGGAGCATTGGCAAGCATGCGGCATGTTTCCTGTGGTCAAGAGGCTGGACGGCATTTTTACCTGTGGTCCAGAGGCTTGAACTATAATCCGGCCCCGAAAGCTTCTTGAGAAAAGGGTGAATGAGGATTGCTTGCGTACAGCCAGATGAGCCGGATCAAGCCTCCTCCCGCTGTTGTTTACAACAGTATTCTGTCGAGTGCGAGGAGGGCTTATACTTATAATCATGTTCAGGAAGCCCTAAGGCTCTAAGGCAGAGCTCAATTGACTCCTGAACCCCTCAAAAAAGGCAGCTGGCGAGCGCGAGGACTTGAAAAAGATCACAGGCAGGTTTAAGGGTTTGCTTAGATTCAGGGAGGTATGTAGTCTGGACGTAGCTGAAAAAGTTGCAGGTGTACTTCCAGGGTCGTGATGAATCGTTACAGATGGTAGGATTTTGGTGTGATCCTAGCGTGAGGATGTTTACGGACTATGTTTTTTGAGTTGTTCAGTCTCCTGCAGCGCAGTAGGATTGAAAGGCATAGGGGGTCAAATTGAAGGTATAGCGGGTAGGAGTTCAGGGTCTTGGGTGTACGGTTGGCGATTTGGGGCACCCATTGGGAGTCTACATCGAATACACGGGAGTTTGCACCAAGCTTCCTAGGTCCTAGGGGTTGTGTGAGAAGGGCAAGAAAGAGGATGTCCTTGCATGTTGGGCAGAATTTGTGTTTGAGTCTGTTGCTTTTCGGCATGTTTTATTACAATACCTTCGCGTGTACCTGGGGGAACATGTTTGGAAATGCTCAAACAACCTGTCAAACAAGAGCCTGAGAAATTTGACCATTGAGAGTGTAGTTGGTGTTACATAGATAGCAAAGACCTTGCTCATGCAACGACAACAGTTTTGACAAGGGTCAAGAGCCCTGCCAGGTTTTGGGTCTTTCAGGTGTTGTGTCTGCCCATAGTGCCACTGAGAATGCACCATTTGCATTTTGCACTACCTGTGCCAGTTGTTTTCTGACCCGAGTTGTCCTGCCTGGCAACCGCCCAGCATCAAATAAAGCGATGTTTACCATGGAGATGATCGTTGAACATGACATTTCATGAGTTGCCCGATCGAGCTTCGTTTAAGGGCAACGACTCCAGAAGACCCTTTGTAGTTGCCCCCGCGTTTCCCTACGACACGATACGTGCATCAGCAACTGAATTGCAATAGCGGACCGCTGCACAGTATCAGCCCGAAAACGCTCTGACAAACTAAACTGCATTTCCCCGTTGTCTGTGCATGCAGCTGAGAAGTATCTGTGTGGTTGGGCGTCATGTAGAAGTGTGAATGCTTTGTAAAGCCATTCGGTGGAACCCCACATAAAGGCCTGTATCATCCTCATGGTACAAAATGTCCAAATGATCTAGACCTCCATGTTGGATGCATGCGACACCGAAACGTCAAGTTGGAGGCCTGCCAAAGTTTAGAAGTTTCTGGGTTGATCGTTGCATAGATACAGGAAATACATTTTATGGCCTCCTGTTTTTGGCATCTACTCTCTCTAGAGTCCAGGGGACATGTGCCTGTGAGAGGTGACCGCTTCCGGCGCCTGAAGGTGGCGCTCGTGAAGTTCGGAGGGCTTAGGGTTTGACCCAAAACACGGCTCGGTGTACAGGATTTGGGTTGGCATCCTGTTGCTCTGGGGGGTGTGGTGTATTTCCCAGATTCGTGTCTGTGTGTTGGGACTGGGACACTGGTGTTGATGTTGTGTAGTCAGAATGAGGTCCCTGAGAAGACCTGCCATTCTGCAATTGCTTGATTGTGGGTTTAGTGATAGTACATCCTTTGTCTCATGAATATTTATCAGCGTATGCGGTATACGGGTCTTCCCTTTGAGGATAGAACGAATGTGTCCGCAAGGGACACAAGAAAATTAGAAAATGGTAGGTTCAGCAGGCTCAGATTTGCGGTTTCACTTGTTGCAGAAGTCCGAATACCATCCTGGCTCTAGTACCCACCATCAAGAGTCAAGAGTCTTGGAAATTCGCATTCCGGTGCGGATTCGCGTATCCGAATAAGATCCAAGCCGTGACCCCCAAACCCGACACCCTAAGCCCTCAACCGCGTAGTGATGCGCCGGGTCTTGTGCAGGTGCAGATCGACCCCATGCTGCATGTCGAGGCTGTTAAGGCCAAGAGGGTTGGCCTTGTAGGTTTAGAGGTTATGAAGTTTCTGTTCTCACATCTGCCTGTGTAATTTACAACTGCTGCTCTTCATCTGCTCTCCAAGCTTACATCTGCTAGGGCCTTTATGTTTTCTGAACACGTGGCGCCAAATGCTCATCAGCACCAGCTTGGAATCCTGGTTGCCATGGGAAGGGATCCTGGGAGTCCCCATTAGAAGGATGGCATGCGGGCTTTTCAATAAGCTACCCACTATGGCATCCCAGAGTCCCTAACAATCTATTCTGGGTGTCAGGGGACTTTATGGAACACTGTCCCCTAGACTGTGGGCATGGGAAAGCCTGGGCAGGCTCTACCCGAAAAATCTCACAGCTTAGCATAACATTGGGAGCTTAAAGAAACACGCCTCCATGCAAAAGTTGTGCCAGTCTGAAGAGAATGGTTTGTTTTGCTAGAACCACAGCAGCTTCCTTGCCTTGTGTATGTAGACGTCCTTTGCTTCTGTTCGCGCATGCCGTGTCCACCACTCAGACACAAGCAGCTATGATTACAGCTCATGTGCGTAAGCCATACCTGAACACACCCATCTTGGTTTCCGCATTATGCATACGCTTTGTTTTTGGGATCTGCTGCAGCTAGGCCCGTGCATGCAGATGGTGTGTGGATTATATTCCCTGCTCTGTACAGCACGAGCACTACCCCTGTACCCAAATGAGGTCTCAACATTTACTCCTTTACTAGGTGAAAAAAGGCAATGGTCCATGGTAGACATAACATCGACATGGTTTGAGCTTTACGCCTGGAAAGCATTGTGCCCTTGAAAGACCTTAAAAAGGCAACCCAGCTTTCTTGCGAACCTGCCGCAGGGCGAAACCCTAAGCGCCGCTGAAGATCAACTAATATACTAATGCTGCAGGCCATCGACCGCATGCGCCGTGGTTCGAACCTCCTGCTCCTGGGTCGAGAAAAGAGCGCCAATGGCAGGTGTGAGGTTGTGGTATAAGGAAAACAAGAAGTCATGCCCCGGTTGCTGCTGCATCGTGAGGATGATCATTTACATTATTCTGGTGGTAATGGTGATGATGATGCTTGTTGTCATGATTACTTAGCTGCATGTGTCAGTGGAGGAGCGAGAGACTCTTGAATTCGAAGCCTTAGAGCCGGGCAAACTCACCTCAGCTACAATTTGCGCTTTCAAATTGCGTGAAAGTTTCCGTTGTCGGGGCTCAGAGAATCCTACCCCTGCAAAAAGGCATATTCCAAATACAGCGCTGTTCTGTATGCTTTCGCAAAGAGACTTCTTCTTATGAGCGGTGTGGGGTGGGCGGGTCGTTGTCAGGGGTAGGTGATTTGCTGAGAACTGCACCCCCAACCCTAAACTTGAAATCTCAAATTCCTCTCTGAGCCAAGGAAGCATACGCACTACGGATTCCCACACCTGCGCCAGTTCCAGGCAGCTGTTTCCGAGTGGAGCTGGAACATTGTTTTGCTGGATCGTGGGCTTTCACCAAGCTCATTCCCTTTGGTATTGCAACAATAAGAGCAACAACTGCTGATGCTGCTACTGATGCTGCCGCTGTAGGCCTAGGACTACGCCTGCTGCGATGACTTGCTCTTCACCCTTGTCACCTTGAACTGGAACTCCGCGATTCCCCGTTCGGGCGTGCGTATCAATAATCAGAATAATGATCGCAGTAGGTCGTAATGAGTATATAGTTCTGCCATCGTAGTCATCGTTCATGTTACGTCATTTCTTGCTATCTCCATGCAGCTTCCGGTCGGTATATGTGCAGGCTTGAGAGCCAGTATAGTCAGTATTGTTGATCCTGCTTTCAGTGGCAGTCTCATCATTGCTTCAGTGCAAGGGCTTGCCCTGACCAATGTAATTTTGAGACCCCTTGACAAAGTCGTATGGGTTTCGGCTCGTTGGGAGTGGGTGCATGTGGAGAGGGTTTCCATGTTGTATGGTTCCATGTAAGAAGCCCGGTTGCCGTACTTATCCCTCAAGGGTTGTGGTCCTGCAGCGGCAAGAGATTCTTGATCCTGATCTCAAGGACGGGGCTGTGTCACTACGCGGTGGAGCCACTAGACCGCATCTTCCTAGGGCCATCTTTCCGCCCCCTCCTCCCACGCCATGAGCGCCAAGAATGGACTAACATCCTTGGCTGCGTTCGGCACAGTTACCATCTCTGCCCTGCTGGTTCTGCGAGCGATCCGCAGACGTCGATCCCCTGTAATCACCTCCAAGCTGTCCTGCCGCTGTAAAAAGATTCAGGGTGAAGTCTCAGCAATTCGCCAAGATTCCATCCGCATTCATTGCTACTGCGAAGATTGCCGACAATATGCAAAGTTCATCGCAGCCCTGGGCAATCAGCAGGACACGACCATTGGAGAATGTGGAGACAGTCGCGTGGTCCAAGTTTGCAAGAGCGCTCTCAGCATCACGCAAGGGCGACAGTTCATCAAGCTGGCCAGAAAGGCAGGACCATAGTTGCATCAATAAGGGAGCCACAACAATTTGAATAGGGCTTGAAGTAGATATCATGATATCATGCGACAGGCCTGGAAGGATAGTAAGGAGATCGTAGTCCTAAGCTTGAAGTTTGCCGAGCAAGAAGGAAGTCGGTATGCCAGTGATTCATGCCCTGTCCCGGTGGCCCGAGGTAGGACAAGTAGCATCTTAGAAGGCAACAGCACTGAACATCATTTAACCAACCAAAGTCACCAAGCGCAGGTAGAGACCACTTCACGACACATGGGAGGCAACCAGGATGAAGGAATCCCCGACAAAGCTTAATTAATTGAATTGGAACAATCCAAGCCAGTTAACGGGAGGTACGACCGTACGAGCACGCGGTAAAACAGCAGTCTTCGATGGGAGCCCAGAAACACCAAGTGAACACCCGGTAGATGACGGATTGAACTTGAATCAAATCAGTCGATGACTCTTGTACCTCAGCCTGTCAATCAGCCAAAGCCCCCCCTGACCCACCCCCACCTCCACCCCGCATGCCACCCGCAACGAGCAGCAGTCTTGCTTGATGAGCAAGATTCTTTGAGCAAATTGTATGAACTCCCCAAGAATCATCTTCATATTCTGGAGTGGAGTTGTAGAAGAGATAAAGAAACACACAAGATCGCATTAAAATGCTTCCAAGTGGTTCAATGACACTGTACATTTGAATGAGTCCTTCAGCAGAACAAAGATGATCATGTTCAGTAGTGCCTGAACAAGAGCTGAGATGCTAAGGCCGATTTCGCTGGCAGAGGTCAAGTGTTCATGCATCGCTTCTATGCGAGTTGTTGTAGCGTGCCGTTGTACAACACTGTCGACTTCTTGGGGTTTGTGGGGGTTTTCACCGATTTCCTGGATGAGCACTACAAGGAGTTCGAAGGCCCCGTGAGAATGTTTCCAGAGGAGGCTTTGAAGAAGAACCCCGAGCCAGAAGCCGAAGTTTGTGTACCAGACTTCCTTTGGAAGTTGCTGCGCTATCATCTCTGGCGCAAGTCTGGGCCGTTCGACTACACCCTGCCGCCTGTGTATTGGGGAAGTGCTGCTGACCCAAAGAAGACCGCGTAGCCTGAGATGAATGGAAGCTTGCAACAGCTGTCGATTTGTGCATGTACTTGAAGAGTCATGCACCGCAACCTCTGAGGGAAAATGGGAGGACCCGGAGTGTTCTACGTGGTAGTGCGATTTGCATGCCGACAAAGCTAGCAACCGTTAGGATGGCGCAACTGCATGATTCCATCTCTCGGTCCAAATGGGGAAGAGACAATTTCATCTTATCTCAGAGGTATCGGAGCAGTCCCAGATGGAGAGGCAACGTAGCTCTTTTTCAAGTCAGTCTTAAGCAAGTGTCTTGAACAATTGTCAAAGAAATCTAAAGGTAAATTTGGGATTTAAAAGTTTAGGCTTGTAGTGCGGGCACATTCTGTTGATTGTAGAAATCCCGCGCTACCCCCACTGCCTCCAACCCCGAGAACCTTGATTCAGGGACTCTAGTTATCAAGGTTTCCCTCATGGACTCGCATGGAAGGTATCAAGCCAGGCACAACCAAAGCTTACTTTTGCAGCTGACCGAAAAAGGGTTTGTCTTCAAGGGTTCTACCAAGAAGCCTTCTCTCCAGCCAAGGTGCATTGGGAGTGATGTTATACTTGCAGTCTTGTAGACGAGGCTTGCTGCTTAGGCTCATGTGCCCATCATCTTTGCGTTACACGGAAGCACCGTCTACGAGAAACTATTTACTTCCCATAAGTCGCCAGGACTGCATTGTTCTCAGGGTTTACAGGGTCGGGTCTCATTGGACAGAATTCCACACTTGCAGTTGAGCGACGACAAGCGCCGCCTGATTTGGTACTCCGGGGCGAAGAGGCCGTCATGAGCTGTGATTGCTGGCATCATGGTGATCAATGCTAGTATCAGTGGTTGCAGGGCTTGGGCTTCCTCTGAACACATTAATTACCAATGCGGCCAAGATGTGACAATCACATTCACGTTGTTTGAACTTGATTGTTAATTGTGTAGAGTGAGCTGCATGTCTGGGCTTTTTTTAATATCCTGCAAAGAAGTAATGTGTTCGGACGCATGATTTCACGTCTGCCAGAATCCAGACCGCGTGATGATCCAGAAATTAGAGCCACCTAGCGCTGCACCTAATCTGTTACCTTCAGGTAGTTTGCAGGCACCTTCAACGGTGATCTACTTTCGAGATCTTTCCAGGGGTCGGAGAATTTGACAGCATTTAGTCATGGCTGCGCATCGCTCTGGTCGAAGCTCTGGTTGCGATCTGACGTATTCTGAATTATTGGCCCTTATTAGGTCCACCTGTGAGAGTACGGCAGGTGCTATGTTGTGCACTAAAACATAGACCTAGTTCTAAATTTAATTGGGCCCTACCCATCTGTGTGGCGCTTCAAGCGCTAGCTATATCTTTCATAGGGCCGTGGGACGATGCTCACAGTTCTGGATCTTAGACTCCGTTATTGGGGCATATAGGGGGTCCAAATCTCATCACCCTAGCCCCCTAGACCCTCAGCCACAAAACCCCGACATCACCAGGAAGGAGGACTCCATGGTGAATCTTGACGAGGCCTAGCCACCAGCCATCTGTCTCAGCTTTCTGTACAACTTGGGGCTTCTGCTGCTTCTAGATTTCTCGTTGTGCAGTCTGTGTAACTCGCAGCCTCCTTCGGATGGGTTTGTGCGTTTTCTTGCCAGCTAGGCGACAGCCAATGTATGAGAGCGGCACACGATGCTTGCCGTTGTAGTAGCAGGAGGAGGAGTTGTGGTGGTGGTGGTGGTGGTGGCGGTGGTAGCAGCATCAGCACCAGTCTTTGGTGGCTCTGAAGCACCCAAAGCCTTGAACCCTCAAAACCTTGAATTCCAAACCCATCAGGTCGTCGAGATCAAGCTGGGTCAGCAGACGCCAGTCTTCCTTCACTATCGCCGCCCCGGCCTGGATTTGCCAGCTAAAGGTAAATATTTGGAAGTCCCTTTCTTTGGGGGGCTACTGGGATGAGCTGGAATTTGTAAGGATGAAATTGCCGTCGTTCGGCTTGCAAAAAGGGTCTGATATTGATAACATTTGAGGGGAGGAGGGGCGGCATGGATGGTGAATAGGAGGGGTGTTCGGAGAAGCTACTTTTAAGGGTGTCGCTCCAGGGGAGACAAGCTGATTGCCCATACTCCCTCAGGTGCTACCCTGCGACCTACTGAGGCTACGGAAGTGCGGGTAATATGGTATCGCTGGTAATGCAGCAAGCACGTACTTGTCCAAACTCTGCGAAGCAGAGTAAGATAAGACGAGTCATGAGAACAATCAGACTGATCCCTTCCTCTTGAAATTAAGCCACGGCCCTCTCAGATTTGACATTCTGTATCACATCCCGTTATCTGTCAATCTTATAGAACTGCCACTACTCGCAGCAAGTGACTAGAACGAGCAGCTTCGGTAGCGCCCGCACCCGAAAAGCCTAAAGTTCAAAGCCCAAAGCCTGATCCTCAAATCCTTGAACCCAGAACCCTCAAACCCTGAACCCGAATCGCAGAACCTAACTAAACACCCAGTTCAGATGCTTCCAGGTCTGCCAATGCTGGAGCACCTGTCCTTCTCCATCATCCATGGCCCCAAGGGCTCCGCAGGGGACTTGGGGTTTAGGGTTGAGGCATGATCGGGTTTCGGGTTTGGGTTAGCATGGATCGCAGGAGCTTTTGGAAGAGACAAGCACGCAGTTTTTCATGAGAATTCAGTGGGTCTCTCAGGTAATCCAGTGGAATTTGGCTGCAAGCTAAGGCATGGAGAAGATTTCCTAAAGTTACACGTTCTTTAACTGATTTTAGGACTTGGGACCCGCAGATGTACACATGTTTCGGAAAAGAGGGGGAGTGCTTCTCTGTGAGAGACGCCACTTCGTAGATGTGTATAGTTGTCTGTCGTTTACAGGAGTCTCAGTAAAAGCCTACCATTATGGCATCTTGTTGACACAGCCTTCATTTTCCCTGTGTGGCTGTCAGCCGTATACCTTAAACTATCAGAGACCTCTCAAAGGTCCTGGCAGATTTGGAACCTCAGTTCAGGATCTCGCGATTTTCTGAGAGGATTGATCCTTCGCCTTTTAAACATGGGCAGTCCCGGAAATGAGACATAGATTTTCATATGAAGATATCTGTACTCATACCTTGTAGAGATAACAAGGAATAGAAAAGGCCTCCAACCTGGCTAGATTGAGCTTGCAATGGTTCTCGCTTTTTCATGTCCATCCTTACTGATCACTGCTATGTTCGTTCAATTGGTTTCATGTGTGATTGATGGTGGCACCGCAACAATAGTTGGGAACCTTAGTGCTTGTTAGTTCTGCACAGCGCCCCGGCCGCCTAGAAGACGTTGGACCTGACCTGCAAAGATGAATTCGAGTTTGACCATTGGGTCACTGGCCTGAAAGCCATCTTCTACGCTTGCAAGGCGGGGTTCGTTTCCGACAATTTCTCAGATGGAGAACCTCCCATAAATGTATATACACATTTTTTTTTGTGCAGTGTGTTAGTTCTTATCGGCGCCTGCGTCCATCCTGCAAAGAGTCGGTGGGGTCTCCGGAGTGAGGGTTCAGGGCTACTCTGATATCAAAATTCATTGCTGAATTTTCTTTTTTTGTGGTACTCCTTTTGAAGCACTGAGAAAGTGATCTACTAGTCTAGAGGATTAATACTTTCCCCTAATGTTAAATGTCGTCCCCATCTCCACCCTTATGTCTATACTATACTCGGACCCGTATTTGAGATTAGGGGGGGTATGTATCGTGGGACCGGAATATTAGGGGTGGATATATAATGGGATCTTATTGAAATCGAATAAACTCAACAGAAATGATTCAATCGAATAAAAACAGGATTGGATCCATTTCAAATCTGAATAAAACCAGTGAAATTCGGATTGAAAAAAGTAATTGAAATCTAACTACAATCTAAGTAAAGATATTTAAGGTCAATTTAGAGTCGTAATCAAGCCAACGAAAACCTGTAATATAAAGTCTACTCGAATTGTAGTTAGAACCTGGTGAAAATTCATTAAAATCTAATTCAAGTCTAATTAGAATTTCATCAGCAGCGATCTAAAGTCGCAATAACATCGCATTCAGTTTTGATGTAAACTCCTTTATAGAGAACGTTCAACACCAATAAACATCTAGGAAATCAAGGAGATCCCTTATCCTTGAGAGTCGTGCTAGGGGCCCCCCTCCATTTCACAGGATCCGAGCTGTAATCAATTGTAATCTTGGCCCTTTAAAATT
Organism: Symbiodinium pilosum; assembly: GCA_905231905.1. NCBI lineage: Eukaryota > Dinophyceae > Suessiales > Symbiodiniaceae > Symbiodinium > Symbiodinium pilosum. The sequence goes on along the minus strand of CAJNIZ010005581.1, from coordinate 79,292 downwards.
AGTCTTGAGGGCAGATTCAGAATTTGGAATTCTGGGGAAACCGTTTTATAGGGGGGGTAACACGCGGGGGATGGGAGTACTTATGCTTCAAGGGTTGCAGATACTTCTAAGGGTCGACAGTATTGCAAGCGCAAACCAAAACCTAGTCTTGTAAGCCTACCGTAATATGTCAGTGTAACCCCCTTCATGCAAGGACCATGCACCGCACATCTTAAGTCTTAAGCAGAGAAGCGCCGCCCATCGCAGCACACGCCAAGAAATGTGCCACGCACCGATCCTGAACCCCTACATACACTAAACCTGGGCAAGGCCCGAATCCTCTACTTCCACTTGAACCTTTGACTTGGAGGCACGCGCATAACCCCCTTGACCTCACTGCCCAAAAGGCTGCAGGGCAAACGGGCGTTGTGACAGGCATCCCAAACAAGAGACCCACAACTTCAAGAACCCAGACCAAAGGGCCAGAAACTTGTACCACGTTCCGCCGGCTCTTTCTCCGCAGAACAAGCAGATCTCCAAGGAGGCCCTGTTGGCTCACTCCAAGCGCTTTCAGAAGGCCCACAGGTTCATGTTTCAGGGTGTCAGGTTTAGGGTTTAGGGGTTGTTTTAAGGATTGGGGCTTATTGTGCAGGTTCTTGTATTTGTGTCGGGTCCCCAGAATACGCGTGCCGCATTCTCTGAACGGTAACTTCTCCATATTTCCTGCTAGGATTTGATCTGACCTTCCCTCACCTTGCTGTTTGGAGTCTGGTTTCGCGGCTTCAGGACCGGTCTTTCCTCTTGCCTTCTAAGGTATCTGTCTGGGCAAGGTAGTCCGGTCCATCTTCTTTTCCACGAAGAGTCAAACAACGGAAGCAGCAGCAATAACAACCACAGCAAGATAGTAGGTTCCACTCTGTTCTCCGCTGTCCAGATGACTGAAGCAGAAATGCCATCTGGACTATGTTTTCTGCTAATGACAGGACAACTGACAGTTACAACCCAGATGTATGGCAACACGTGTCTTCATGTAACGTGAACGGAGGGATTCGGCACACTGGGCACTTCTATCGCTCTCTGAACAGAATGGCCGGAAACACGCAGTTTGCTATGCGAGGCAATCTGGGGGCTTCTCAGACTTTTTGTGTGAGGGTGCGCGGCAGAACTTGCTTTCGAAGGCAAGTCCTTTTCTTTTGTTTTAATTGCGTCAGCAGGCAGACTACGTAACAAGTGTTTCTGTCAAGGTATGCAATGGTGCAGACCTGAGATGTGAGAGGAATTCAAGTGACTTAATTACATGTTGAATCCAAATAGCGCAATACCCGCCCACCCTATTCACGTCGAACCTCGCTACTACAGCTTGACAGATGTCCGTATTCGCATACAGATACATCCAAGTCTTTGTGGAAGGCCCTGGAGAAGAACAACGTTGGGCGCACCCCTCAAATCATGGTCAACCTTAGGCGGAAAGAGTATAGCGGGTGTAGAGTGTAGGATTCCGTTTTCAGGATTTCGGATTGACGGTTGAGGGGCAGATAGATCTAATGTATTGGTAAAATGGTTTCCTAAATGGTTCCTTGATGTAGTGGGAGTGTTGGAAGGTTGTATACGGGTCCCTCTCGAGTTGTTCGCGGGTCAAGTTCTCAGACGCTCCCTCCACAGAAGAAGGGATAACTACACCGACTTCCATGTCCTGCTGTTGAAGGATACAGGATTCGGGTCTTGGTTGGGCTTCTTTTCTGTGTGGAAGCTTGCAACGTAGTAGCCGGTCGCAGAAACGCAGGTTCTCGTTTGATCTCGTTTGCCATTGTGCTGAAGGATACAAAGACAGACTCATAGTCGTGGGTACCCTTGGTGGCCTCCGTGCCGGTGATTAACTGGGAATGGGGGTGTGGACTCCAATGAGCATCCCACTCCAACCCGAAACCTAGATTTGATCCTAAAGCCGAAACCCCAATTCGCTCCGTGCATTCCTCCTCAACACCAGAACAGAGAGCCTCCAAGAGTCCATCTCTCTGAGGATCAAGCTCACCAAGCTGCCAGAGGTGAAGGAGAAGGCCTGTAAATTCTGACCCAAGATGACTCTATGGATGTTTCTGGGTGTAGGGTTTAGAGCATTCGACGAAGGTATGCGGGAATTCCCGAACTCAAGGAAGAGTGCTTTCAAGTTTCGGATCCCCAGCACCGCCTTGTTAATGAAACTCCTACTCAACAATAAAGATACTTACGTGGTAGCCGCATCTAGTATCTAGAAAAGCAAGGAGAATTATCGCCGCCATACCTATGAGACAATGTGTTTTGCTGCTCCTGCATGTGGCACATCGGTAGGGCCACGTCGGGCTCGATGACTGCATCGAGATCGTGACCCACACCCCGCTGTGCACTCAGTTGCTTTGTTAGAGCAGAGGAGTTAAAACTGCAAACGCAGAGCTTCCGCCACCTTTCCATGTCTGAAGAGCATCGAAGTCTTATAAAGTACCAGATGCTCCTTGCATCTCAGCGGTCCTGCTGATTGCGGGTTTCCGCCTATATCTTTTTAGGATTCGGGTGAAAAGGCTACTGACATCCGCTGAAGACCAGTCTCCCAAGGTAAAGCTAAACTTGCTGCCATAAGCTTCGCCGGACATTCGGTTTGGCTGGCGCAGAAGCGTAGCTCCTGCATCCACAGTGCTTGCCCAGCATCATTTTCATGGCAATGCCACATGCAGCCATTGAGAACCTATGTGGAGGGCTGAGCTCCAGACCCCAATCCCCAAACGAATCCTCAGCCTCCGGTTCGCTGATGAGTCTTAGTCAACGCTCGAAACGTGGAAGCTTCAACTCTGAAGGTTCCGCTTCATAGCCCAAGGCTCATTAAATGATCTCAGCCGCAAGAACGGTACTGACAAAAAGGGCGCGTGGCAATATTGAACAGCAGAAGAGCAGTTGACATATCTTGAACAGACTGAGAAGTAAGGCATCCCGGCAGCTGTAGCTACAATGGTCATGGGATCTGGTTCATAGCGACCAAGTGGTGCAGTAGAACCCTTTCTGTATGGTATTTTCCCTTCAGAAGGAACGCCCGCAATTTTAGAGAACAAGCGTTCTTCAAGCGCTCTACGCCCTCAACTCTGAACCCTAAGCCTGAGACCCCGAACCCCTCCCCCCATCCGATTGCACGGGCCCTAAATCCGTATCTTTGAACGAGGCAGCAGCTAGACACAAAAATGGAGCGGCTGAGGGAGCGGCTCAAAACCATGAGCCAGCAGGCAGGACGGATTCTTTTTCGTGGTCGTGGTATTTTGGGATTTGGGAATTAAAGGGGTTGGTTTAGGGCTTGTGGGTTGCAGGGTGGGAAGTAGACATTGTGGGAAAGGGTCTGGGCATCAAAGAGAAACTCTGTGTTGAATCTGTTAGATTAGAAAGTAGCCCTGCTGAACCCCGCGCCAGAAACCCTGCAACAACCCCATCAAAGCTGCTGGTTTACCAAAGCAAGTGAGAAAGGACATTAGCAAGGTTCCTTGTTGCGATTTATCACGGCGACCAGTTCTTATGCCCAACACTGCCCGCACCAATCAATCCTATGAGAGATTGTGACCGTCGCCGCTGTCTTTCCAGCAAGAGGCCTGAGGGTGATTGAAGTGTAAATCCTAGGGTATACGGCATTACATGGGGTAGCGCAACATTTCCTCCACCTACAGTATGAAGCACGTTTCGCCACGTTATCGAGACCCTAAGCCCTAAACCCTAGACCCGACGCTGAATTGCCTAGTGGCAGGTTTCTCGGCTGGATCACCACTCCGCAGCTGAAATGGAGGTTCTGACTCAGAGTTTGGGCTTGAGGGTGCTTCGCAGGGCTGGTGGTTCCAACACTATGGGGTTCAGAGCAAAAGCAGATTTCGTTGGGCCGGTTCCGCTGCTCTCGTGTGGAGCGTCCTCACAATTTGGGCCAAAACGTCCTGTGGACGCGGGTTTTTGGGGGTGCTTCCACATGGCACCTTGACAATTGGGGGCTGCACTCGCGTGCTCGTCGTGAAGTGCTGACGTGTCTTCACTTCAACACAAACTCGTGCTTTCGCGCGTTTGCAATTTCGCGCGAGTTCATGCTCTTGCGTGGACCGGCTCGAGTGCTCCCGGTGCGGCTGCTTTGGAGTGGTCCTGGAGCACTAAGAGTGCTGATAGGGTGGTCTTGAGGTACTTGTAATCCTCGACAGATTTTGGAGCTGAGATCTTCGTGGTAAAGCAAGGACTCGTACGGAGTTTTTATAGCGATTATTACGTAGATCAGCTCCTTTAGGTCATCGGTTCTTGGTGGTTCCGGTTATTGTGGGGCCAATGGGTATTTCTCAAACTAACCTCAAGAGATCTTTAAAGAACCTCATCGCAAATCCCATGGATCCCTGGAATCACAGGGACACCCAGATTCTTTTCGGGATGATTCAGAGGAGCAGCCTCGGCATGAATTCTACAAGGGGATCCTCATAAGGACAGTCAAAAATCCTGCAGCCCGTCTTTCCTAGAAGCCCCACCTGCACCAAGGATCCTAGTAGTTGGGTGTGTACAGGGCCTGAGTTTGCTCTGTTATATCAGAGTCCTGAAGGATTACTGGGTGGTTGACGTGCTAGCGCTTCAACGATTCTGTTTTGGTTCTTTGCGTGCACTGTCCCGCTTTTTGATCTGAGAAGTTTATAGTCGGGTAGTATACTAGCCTGCATGGTCACCTGCGTGTCCCTCAAATTCCTTGTGTACTGATTTGGACTGGCATTTCTATAGCACTTTGTTGAGAGTGTGACATTGTGGAATTCAGAACCTTGGGTCTCCAGACCAAAGCCCCACATCAAGTCGCGGCAGGGCTTGGGCATCAGACATGTCAGGATTTAAGTCCCAGGGGCATGATTCATCAGTGCCCAACCTGGTTTAGTCCATCCGTGGGACCACCACAAAGGGCACAGAACTATGAGAACCCTTGGCTCACTTGCCTGCCTATACTCAGTTGACGCAGAAAGGCGATGAGAGTGCGATGCATTCAAAACAGTACCAAAGGTCGAGTATTTGGGTGAGCTGGTTGAAGCCATGAACATCCCATGGTTAGGGCACCTCACTGGATTCATTCTTGGGAGCCATGTGGGAGTTTAGTAAGACGCTCCTTCTAGCCCCTGAAAGCCTGAAGAGGAGTTCACGATCTTCCTGCAGTCTCTACACCTGGAATGGACTTCACATCGTAGAATGTTAAGGACCCGAAGCTCTGCAGACAAAGTCCAAGGGGCGGTTGTCAAATTACAGTCCCCCCCGTAAACTCTAGTGCCGTCTCGCTTCAACCTTGGAAACAGCATTCCAGTGATTGCCCTGGTCTCAGGTGGACTTATCGCTTCTGACAGGTTGAGCACCCGGTTTTCACACGCTGAGTTCACGTGGAAAGTCAGGGAATTTGAGGTCTCGGGAGCGAGTGAATATGCAGAAAAATCTTTTACTTTTGTTGTTATAGTGAGCTCACTCTAGGGGCAGTACCTGAGAAATCTAAGAACTCTGGGCAATTGACGATTCTAAGCAGTATGGAATTCTTCGGGAGGTTCCAGAAGGAGTGGCAATATCTTCCCCGGGATTTTAACGAACTGCAATCCTGAAGGAGCTCTCTTGTAATTCCTGCAACATTACAGAAGTTGCCTGTTGCCGAAGCAGAGGTTCTGGGTGGAAGCAGATTCGTCAGGGTAGCCAGGAAGCCAAGGTTGAGTCCCGAGCCTCGCCCAGCCCCTCTCGTGGCTGAACCAGGCCAGGGCCCAGCCTACGCCAGCGTCTTCGTCCAGGATGAGGATGCCCAGGCCAACCTTTGGAAGCCCAACCGGTTGACGCAAGGAATTCCTCGAACTTGGTATACTTGAGTTCCTGATGCAGAAGCTTCTAGGTTGGCAGTAGGGTTCTGGTGTAATCTCTGAGATAATCTTTACAAGGTACCCACCCCCAAGTTTATTCCAAGCGTTTACTTGTTCGCAGTATCAAGGAAGCAACGTTTAGGTTTGCGGCTCCTTGAATTCGGACTTACAAGCCTGAAGCCTGGGTCCAGACCCAAAGCTGTGTGGGTATATGCAAGCCTTCAAGGTGTCGATATACCCTGGCTCCCCCCAGGATGGTATGTTATTGATGTGAAAGTACGAACACGCGACGAACACGCACCGCTGCTGCTGCTGCTGCTGCTGCTGCTGCTGCGGTGGTAACACTACTGCTTCTGCCTACTAACTACTTCTGCTACTGTTGCAAAAACGTTTTTCTGCCCATTAATTACTTATAGCTCTAGCGCCATTAATGTTCATGCTGCGATTCCTCTCCCTAAGCCTGAATCAGTCAGCTTCCCATTGCGGCAGGATGAGGAGATGGAGATCAGGAGGATGCATGAGCTGGTGGAGCAAACGACACAGGTGCTCCAGCAGGCCGGTTTGGAACAGCCAGGTTTGCACAATGATTAGCTTTTCTAAAGGCCTTTGAGCTTTGCAGGCTTCAAGACTTTTGGGGCCGCGAGGTTTTGAGAGGTTTGAGGTTCAGGGCCGGGGCTTACCATGTTGGTAAATCCTCTGCCTTCTTTTTTCACATGTTTTTCTGCAAGTATGCTTGTGATTTCCGTGCAGTGGCTACCATCAAAGGAAGGACGTTTGGTGAATGAGTTAATCTTGGGTTGTCCTCTTTGTTTTCTCAACGGTTGAGGGGTTACACAAAGTAGGCTGCACTAGGCAATCTCCCCCCCTCAGCATTGAACAGACTCTTCCTGCGAACACCCGCAGGCTATGCAGGGATTGCAGAGTTTCCCTTAGCAATTCTGTGCAGGCTTTTTGAGAAGCTCCTCTATAACTTTGCAACCCCAACTAGTCAGTAAGCCTTAAGCCCCCAAGCGCTGACACCGTTAAACATCTTTTCTCACTGAAGGCGCGCAATGAGCTTATCGCGCTGAACCAGCGGCAGAGGTCTGAAAGCTCATCAACCAATACAGAGGCCCTCTGCGGGATTGGCTTCTAGTCCTCGATACTACGCGCCAAGATCCCCAACCCTTAACTGCAAATTCCACAGGGTTTAGGAATTAGCGTTCAGGGTTCTAATTTCATGTTTGCTCTGTGAGATTTTTGGGCACCAGGCGCGGCTTTGCATCTAGGCCATAAAGACCCAATGCTGGCAATTACAGCTGCTTTATGGTATAATCCTCAAGTTTCATACGCAACAAACGTTTTGAGTTTTAGTATTGTTGACATGATCAGGCATAGTTCCGCAAAGGAAGTGAACTGATTTGCACAAGCTCTATGATCACAAATCAAACAGCGCCATCTTCGATGTCCTGTTAACTCTGCATTGTCATCAACTTTAGTCTTCTGACGGTGCGTGCTACTATGCGGAGTAGCAGGCAGCAGTAGCGAGAAAGCAGCTGCAAGCCTTTTCATGCTGAAATGGCCCAATCAGTTTGTTAGACACAGGCAGCTTCGGAAAAGTGCTCCAGCCTTCCGCCACTCTCTGACGTCACCATGCCGGCCTATGCTGCCTTGTTGGTCATGTTGTGTATGTTGAATGGAATTGCGTCAGCTTCCCCAGGACTACGTCGACTTCAAAACTGGCCCCACTCAGGATGCTGCAACGGCTGCCATACAGCCTTCTGCTCTCCTCAGAGTGGCAGGTGCTATGACCAGAAGGGCAAGTACTACTACTTGGAATGTAGTTCGCAAGGTGGCAACGGCAATGGTGGTGCAGGCCCGGGGGCTGGCTTGTGCTTGTCGTGATTTGTCTTATCTAGTCTCCGTGTGTGTTGCTGGGCTTTGCCCCAACATGCAGCCTCCCTCCTCAGGCGACTTGTGGGGCATGAGCGGCGGGCGTGTGCCTGAGAACTCCCTGATCACATTGAAGAATGTCTGTGTAGAGCATTGGGAGCTGTGTGCAGGCGTAATTAGCTGTAGCTGGCCTAGCTCAGCTGGCCTAGCTCAGGTTGTGCACGAAGCAGTCAGACGGCTGCATCAAGAGCACGAACTACGACTCTGGAGATTACCCCAACAACGACAACTGTCGAATCTGGGTGGCCAACTACCGGAATTTCTACATGGATGTGCGTTATTTCGACACTGAGTCGGGCTTCGACAAATTGACCGTCAATGGTGTGGAGTACTCTGGAAGCAACGGCCCACAGGGAGTCATCCCCCACGGCGAGATCACATGGAGTTCCGAAGCACGGCTGCAAGCAGTCCCATAAACACAGGGGGCGACATATAGTTTCTTGGTGCTAAGAGTCACATGCCGCCCTGGCTCTTGGCTCCTGACTGCTCAAAGGCCCTCTAGTGCTTTGTCATGTGCGTTTTGTCTGGATCGCTCTTGCTTCGCAAGGACGGCAGCGTTCGAAAAGGTGGCTGGAAGATCTGCCTCCGATCTCCTGTGCCTCAGCTGTTCGTGTGTGCGTTGTGCTGTTGCACTGTAGTCTGCTGTAATCACCAGTAATTCGCCGTCATCCGCAGAACTTTTGTGTTGAGCTTGTTTTGTGTTGCGGCTGTAGGCCCGGTCGAATCTTGATGCGCAGCCTGATCCCGCGGTGGAGCTGAAGCTGAAGGCGGACCTCATGAAGAACCACACCCTGGACGAGGAAGCCTCGAAACTGAAAGCCGCGAAGCTTAATGCGAAAGCCGCGAACGAGAGTGAGACCGGGAACTCTGGCCACTCAAGGCTCTTGGCAGCCATGCCTGACGTTTACGCCTAGTGAGCGCATGCGCTTTCGGTGGCGCCGCAGCAGCACATGCCTGCAAGTTATCAAAGCGGCAAAATGCCATCCGAAAGTCGTAGATTTAGTTATGTAAAGCTTAGCCGCTCAGCGGTGTTTCAACAGGTTTCAAGTCACAATGCAAGCTTGTTATCATGTGAAGAGCCTACTTGACAGGTGAAAGCCGGAGGCTGAGACATTCCAGCATTCAGCTACACAAAGCAGGAAATGGATACGAAAGACTCATCCTCGGCCAAAAAGAAAACTGTTGCGTCACAACTACAAAGGAGAAAAGGGATGTCGGATGAGGGAATCACTGCCAGGGCACTGTTTATCCGCCAGGCAAAAGCCAAGAAGAAGGAGACAGCGGCTTGTAAGGCCGGGAAACGGAGTGGGACTAGAAGGAAGGGGGTGATGCCAGAAGAATGGCCAGCACTGGAAGAGTAGCTGTAATGATTACAATGCTTACTGCTGCTGCTGCCGCTGCTGCTGCTGCTGCGCATCATCATAGGAATTTCTTGTGAGCCATAGCAGCAGCAGAAGAAGGAGTGGTCACCGTCCGGACTACTAGGAGGAGCATGAGGTGGTTGTTACAGTGGATGAATTTCTTTGTTGGAGTTGGGAGGGTTTGGTGGCAGCGGCACTGGTGGTAGGATAGTGGTGGTAGTGGTGGATGCTGGTGCAAGTGCCAGTGCCGGGGAAGGTAGCCGTCGCCATTGTTGTTGCAGTGTAGCATCAATTTGCGGAAGACGGACTGTTCTAATGTTGAGATCTCAAGAACAGAAAGCGTAGTACATAATTGCAGTTGAATTGCATAGACGGCCGCCCTGTTGCAGTGACTTGCAATCCAGCTGACCGCTAAGAGTTCAAGCAATAATGTTCGTACTCATGTGAAGCCATGCATGACAATGATCAGAAAGATTCGGATCCTTTGCAATCCCCACAGCTAAGCTAAGGCCGGAAACTCTCAACCATGAATTTGACAGAACTCTTGCGCTAAAGCACAACTCGCAGGGCTTCACAACTCGCAGGGCACACACGATTCTGTAAGCACGATAGCATCTTTTCATTGCCGTTAGCATTTTTGTTTGTTATTCTCACCGCTGCAGCATGTAACTTGCAACATCTCAAATTTGCTGTTGGCTGCCAGCACATCGACCAGCTCCTGTGGAAAGCAGAAGTGGACTTGGAGAATGTTGAAGACATGTACCTCAGGCTCGAGAAGCTTTGGCTGCAGCACTAAGAGCTTGATTGGCATGAGCAACGCCTGAAGTGAAGAAGAGCCGTGACTCCTCCTCAAGCTATGCTTCGTAAGTTTCCTGAAGTTTGAGTTATGAAAACAGGATCAGTATTTCGGAAATTTTGTCGGGCTGCAAATTGTGCAGATGTTCAGAGCCTTTGTGATGTTCGCGCTGCCAGGTCGAGGTCGAACCCTCCTCCCAAACAAGCTTGGAAACCTGCATAGACCAGTTTACAAACAAGAATTGTCTTCGTGGGCGCTTTGTTCTAGGGAGGGTGTATTGATACGAGAGAGCAGGTGCAGGATTTAAACAACAACTGACGTTGTGTCCTATACTCCAACCCGTACAACTTGCTGGAAACCACCCAAACGCAGCAGCAAGCAATTAAGCAATGGCGGGAAAGGCGTGAGGCACGGTGCACGAAGGAAACATGGTCTACATGCACTGATTTTCAATAAGCTTGCTCTGAACCCATAATGCGGCAGTTTACTTCTGACCTAAAAGCGCATGTGCCAGTATGAGCCATAACTACGAGCCAACAGGCTGATTCAGAGTTTAGTTGAGAATATTTGATCCAGAGCAAATCTGAAGGGTCCTTGCTTAACCTTGGGGGGGTGCTTGATCAAGTGCTGGACCAACATGCAAGCTTGTTTCAGGCACATCGACAACCAAAAGGACACGTACTCGCTGGGTAAGCCGGCCAAGCTTAGAAAGGGTTACTCTGAGTGTCTGAGAAGGAGCCAGTCCTGGCCGGATTTCTGACATGTGACCTGCACCTGTCTAGCTGCCTGGTCATTCCGTAAGCGCAGCCAAACTGCGACACGCATGTAAGATTCTGAATCGAGAACGTCATGTTGGCTTCGATACCATTCGACTGTGAGCTTAGCAGGCTCACCGTACGGCAGATTGCCCAGACTGCATTACCCTTCTGGGCAAAAGAGGGACAGCATTCTTGAAAGCTCAGCACCCCACCACATTTCGGGACATAAATTGCAACAGCAGAAGCATGGAAAAGACATACACCTTAAACCGCGTTTCAGCAGGAAGCCTTTGAACATAGGCGTGGATTCCTCATCACAAGCCAAGTTTCCCAAAATAGTCCTGACCCAAGCCCTGTTCCCCGTATGCCCATGGGCATGACATCTCCATGAGGGTTCCAAACCAGCCGCAAAGACAGGCAGGGACTGCAACTAGGATCCCTACACTTACCAACACTCCAAGCCAGCAGCTTTAGAATCCCTAACGTCCCTATACCAAAAACCTAAATCTAAAGTCCGAAGCCACTTCGCTCGCCAGCCGACTTCAATCAGACGGTCTCCCGTACAATCTCTGATCTCGAGGACATTCAGTTCTGGGCAAACTATAGCAACCGTCCCCCATGTTATTCCATGAGCTGTGAAAAAGAGGAAGCAGTCCAAGAACTGCCTTCTTTCAGGTGTTGGAAGGTTTCCTTCTTAGCCCGTCCAGAGTTTATGAAGGTTGTCGTTATGGCAATTTTCATCCAGTGTTAGTCCATTGTAGTGCTGTGGGTGTAGTGGCAGATGTCGAAGCTCTCTCTTCCTTCACAGCCCTTGTTACATGAAATACAACTTAAACCTTCGTCTCATGCCTAGTATTTCCGTCATTGTATTTTGGTACTCATTCTTACGCTGAACACATATTGTGGTGGGGAGGGTTGTTTACTGCTAGGGAAATGGATAGTTGCTGCTGTTGTTCATCAATATTCCTAAAGATTCCGGCTCTCAGCATTTTTGGTGATTAGCATGGTTATTCATCGTGTGTTGATTCGAATGGGACTGTTTGAAGGCTTCACGATGTAAACTGCAGAGCTTTGCTGAGAAAACCATCGAAAGCTCCCAGGCTTTTGAAGATTTCCTGAATGGGTGCTTGTTGGGCTCCTATTATCCAACTTTAAGATGTAAACATGTGCTCATGTTTCAGGGAAACTCCCATGTGTGGTATAGGATATTGCCTGCTGACCTTGTCAAGGTATCCGGTCCGAGCATACAATAGGGTAGCCCGCATTGCTGGAGGCAGGGGGTAGGTGTAGTGCCTGTAGGGACAGCAAGAATAAGCACACCCAACTCCGGCCGAAGGTGGAAGATTGACTCAGGATTCTATTTGTGGAGTTCGTTTGGACACTCCTTTCTAGACATCGTTGACGTCTGACATGCTTTAAGCACCAGTATATGCCCCAATCGCGGTCCGTCTCCGAGCTGCTGGTATATCAAACGATCCTACTGTCTTGAGGCCATCTCATGAACGTTGGTCCCCATAGCATCCACTAAGGGAAATGCAATCAATCAGTGTCACAGTTGTTGGTGACCAGTTTGTCTCTGAGAGCATCAAGGGCTCTGAGGTCAGTGCACATCAGAAGGGTTATAGGCCCTCGCATGCCTATTTTAAGTAAAGGGGAACCTGCCAATGGCCCGTGCGAATCAAGGCTCCAACTCTAGAAGTAGCTATCAGGCCCTTTGGCATGACGCCTCAGCAGGCTTTCTTGGTGCGGAGCTGTGCTGAAAGCCATTCTAAACAAAGTCTGACAGCCTTCATGGTCTGCTCCAATCAAAGATGCAATCCCGCAAAAACCTCTCTTCTCATGATGTGAGGGCTCTGAGACGTAGTAGTGCAAGTATCGAATTTGGTGTAGGATCATGCTATGACCCACGACGAAACGGGATTGAACATCACCCCTCTGACTATGGAGGCGCTGAAAGTGCTTAAGTTGGATTTTCTCAGGCATCCGCAGGAAGCCACCACTTCGCTGACAAGACCCGTGTACCACCATTCAAGTCTTCACTGCAGAGCCCCCAAAGACTGAACATCCTTCTATGATTTTAAGCCAGCGTAATTCCATTTCTATGCTAAGCCCTATATCCAAAAATTATCATGCGATGAAAGCAGGGGCAGGGAGGCAGAGAGTGCAGGAGAGCTTGAATACCCAGCTTGACTCGATCAAGTCCTACTTCTTCAGGCAAGTCTCAGGATCGGGGTGTGGAAGTCGGGTTTAGGGAACTATTCCACATCGGGATATTCAGGAAGCTTAGGAGGTGGGATTCAAGCTTCGTGGCATTCCCTCGTAAACTATTTAGCGCCTCGGGTCTGCAAGCTTCCGCAACTCGGAATAGTTGAGGATTCCCGCTGTAGACTTTTTGGCTTGTGGTTTTGGGTTCTCGATGTACCCTAAGTAGTCATGAACACGCATTTTGCAGGTGGCAGAGGGGTCCCTCTTCAGGAGGTGAGGGTTGTTGCGACAACCCCCCTGTGCCTTGCAACTATTAGCGCATTTCTGAGGTTGCTGTGATAGCAAACGTTTACATTCTGATTCTGATGTTTCAGGGCTTGCTGTTGTCAGAGATGGATATCTGCCTCTGACTTTATCATAATCGAACCAAATCCGGAGGTAAAGCTAGTTGAGAGATGTAGAAGATTCAGTCATGGCCTGCGTGATGTGCAGAAAGTAGAGCAAGGAGGTCATGTCGTTCAAGGGATGCATGTGCAACACTTCTGCCAGTCTCACCAGGACGAGAAGCTTGAGGATGTTTGGTTTGGGTTCCCGGTCCCCCCTCAACCCCTTACCGTGAGAATTATGAAGTTGCTTGGGTCGTTTTCTGCCCTGGTGCAAATGAAGCCTTACCCTTATGTGTGCTCCGACATATGCCAAAGAAGCTGCAATGCTTGCCTATGAGAGCCATAAGAACCGGGACGTTCAGATTTGTATGTTGCCACTAGCCAACCATGTCGGTAGTTGACAGGATCGCGGCCTGCTTTTTGGGGACTCCTGTGCTTTGCTACTCATCATGTGCCGAATGCGGCACATGCATTTTGAGACCCCAATGGGAACTTGAAATGGACAACCATCGACATCACGCCAGGTGAGATCGCTTTGCGGGGCCAATGAAAGCTGAGGTTGTAGTGGCCACAGTTGTCAAGTTCATCTAGCCTTCATACGAAGCCAATAGTAGATGGTGCATACTCGGGTCCCGCCAGGGAGGAGATGTGTTGTATAATTAATTCGTATATGGGAGCCCAGGGATCGTAAAGTCGGCTTAGCCATGGGCCCAGGGATCAATTTCAGTTTCGAAGTAGAAGATGCATGTTGGACTGTGGACCCTGCAAATCAACAGGGGATGGTTGTGTTTCAAAGTCAGCGGTCCCAATAGAACACACTGAACAACGGGAGTCTAAAGGAGGCAAGTGAACCAAGGGCTCGAAGGCAGACACCTGTTGGAAGCTGGTTTGGTGCTGAAGGGCATGGAGCCATGATAAAACCGCTTTACAAAATGTGCGACCCTCGAGCAGTGAACCTCAACTGCAACACTCATTTGCGCTGAAGCTGTTCGGTTGAGCCAGCCGCGCGAATAGCCATCCTACTTATAACCCCAGTCATACTTACTTCCAGCTAAGCTCTGTTGGGTAGAATGGCCCTCGGGCCACACTCGGACTTTTCAAGCTCGCAACAAAGAGGTCCCTCACTGAGTAATACTCTTTCGTGAGCCTTGGGGGTAGTTTGGGGTATACTAGAGTCTGGGCCTCAACTCTTGCTGCTAAGGCCCCGCATCGGGGTTTTCAGCGCAGCAACGCTGCCCTGCGTGGTGGGACGCCCAAAAGGGGCGCGCCGGAGAGCAATCAGACGGGAAACCTATAGCCGCAACTAGGCTTACAAGCTTATGAATTTCTGGGATTTACGGGAATTGGATTGACCTACCGAAAGGATTGCAAGAACAGCTGAACCACTCCTAGCCGCCTTCGCTGTGACAAGCAATCGGCGGTGCTCGGGAGCTGAGTTGAGAGTTGCGTTGTTGTGGCAGCTTTCTTTCAGGGGCCCTAGCCCTCTCTTTATCTCTCAAAGTCATTTCCTGTTAGTCCTCAAACGCCACACCTTCTTGGCCGGGTCCTTGGGTTGAGGAAGGATGGTTGTGGCTTCAGAGGATCGCAGGTAGAGACATAGTGACATAGTCTTGCCTTTCTGAGCTTCTGGCTTCCAGGAGTATCAGTCAGCAGACCTCTGTTCCTCCCAAACCTCGTAGAACTGCCATGTCGCTTGATTTGTGTAGCCACAGCCTCGTCCAATTGCTGATATTTCCAGGCCTTCAAATGCCTAGTTGTTGAAACATGTAAGTAAATCTGAAAGTACCTATCATGCCAGAAAGTTTTAAGCGTGACTTTGATGCGTCAAATGACGCTTTACCCCTTTGAAGTCCCTCTGATGTGCATTCCTATTTTGGCCCTTAGCTTACACAACGCATCCAATTAGGCTCTCGAGGACGATCCCGGTTTTGATGAACTTTAAACGTGGCGCTTTCATGGGACTGCTGGCGTTGCTCTGTGAAGTTAGGGATTTAGTGGCTTTATGGTGCAGGCCCGCACTTCTAGGTGCTAGGCAGAACACCCTGAAGTCCCTATAGCAATCTCTACATGAAGCCTAATCCCGAACCATCCGTGCAGAATCCAAAGATGTCTAGCCGTCGCCAAAAACCTTGAGAACCCTCAGGTTAAGGTGCCCAGGAAGGGTTTCAAAGCTGCCAACAACAGCCTGTCGCTGACGAGACGGATATCAGCTTCTTGCTCACAAGACTACCTGGAATCTTTAGGACGTATAGAAATAGAAACAGTTTGTTCAGGGTAAATCGTGGCAGTAGCAAGTTGTGTTGGGCAGTCATGTCAGGCAGCCCACCAGGCAATTGGCTGGTGCTCACCCTCCCCGAGCAAGTGGTGTTCCATGTTAGATTAGGGGAGAGTAGTGTGGACACAGGTAAGGGATTCGCACGGTAGCTTTCATAGTATCCTCAGAAACAGTCCATGTCATGCCTTCCGCGGTTCACTTTGCACCGCGAACCCAAACTTCACCCCTCAAATTCCAAAGCACCACCCCTCAAGTGCTCAACACTTGTTCTTAAGTTCCCATGGAGCCTTTGTGGGAGAAGCTGTCAGATACACGTTAGAACTGGCGACGACACGGGAGCTTCAAAACACGAGCGGTCCCTGTTCACGGGGCCTTGTTATAAGGAAACCCCACATACTTTCGAAACCCTCTCATTCTTTGAAGCTCTCTGACGAGGATCAGAAGCAATGTGCCCGTGACAGGAGAAAAGTGCTTGGTGTTGAACCAGCAATCAAACACGGGACTTTCGATGAGCATGCTCATTGCCTACAGAAAGGATTGCTGCGAGGTGCAATTTGTGAATCGTGCTACCTCTTTCGATGCCTTTAACAAGTCCCCTCTCAAGACTCAAACCCTGACCGAATGCCTCGACTGCACATCCGTAACCCTTTTGCGGAATCTCCGTCGCCGTTCCAATTCTTGTTCCACACTGTGTTGCGGACACGGCTCCTAGCATGGTGCTTCTCTTCACAAATGCCGACTGCATTCCCCTGCAATGGCGGATCTTACGTCTGGTGCCCTGATTTTCAGTCTAGTGGGTCGGGATTATTCCTGAACTTTGGGAAGCGCTTGGGGATTTTAGCAACCTGTGGCCTTGTCCTGTTCTGTAAGCAAGCCTGAGGAATTGTGATGTAAGCTCCAGCTGCAGTTCTCGTGGCTCGGGGTATCGGTGCGAGTGGGGTCAGAAGAAAGAAAAAAGCAAGGTGTAGTAGCAGGTGTGGGTGTACCTACTGCTAAAACCCGACTCCAGACATGTACCTTCGGCAGATGCATCCATTATTCCAAAGAGGCTTCTTCGGAAACAGTAGATTCAAGAAGCCTCTGCTAGTGGCTATAGCGGAACTTACATGCGAGCGCACCATGCTCTGTTCTCAGCTTTGCCAGGTCCTTGTACTGGAGGTAAACAGAGGGAAGAAGCGAGACCTTACAGAGATTTGGGGATCATGGGCCATCATCCGCAACAACATATGATAGTCAGCAACGAGAGCCTGCACAACTAAGGCAGTGATGTGACGTAGATCCCGTATGGCTAACCCATAGAAACAAAAGCGTTTCATACCACATCCTACGCATAGTTCTGCAGGGCCTCTCCATACCCTAGCCGTGAGAAATCCAGTGCAAAGGGTCTTTTATGAGCTGCTTATAGGCTTCTCTATTCCTATGTGTGTCGTCCCATGGCAAGCCCAATGCCAAAGCCCTAAGCCCGAAACTCTGCACCATAAACTCTAGACTCCAACCGTGGCACGCAAATCACCACAACCCCAAGCGAAGACCTAGACCCTGAACTCTAAGTCCACAAACCCCAATCTCAAGGCGATAACTTCTCAGCCTAGAGCCCTAAACCCGAAACTCGAAGCCCTAAACTCTAAGCCTTACGCCCATGTTGCTTTTGGCTCTTTTCGGTCCCTGTCATCTCCCTCCTTGACGAAGCTTTGCTGGGAGCCCGCGCCTCAGCGGACTAAAGCAAAAAAGCCTACTGGGAGTATCCTTTGTTTAGGGTTCAAGGTTTGGTTTATGTATTCTTTGTAGGTTGGGTCTAGGGTTTAGGATATGAGTCCTTGAGTTTTCTTTTGGATTTTGGTATAGGGTTCCTGGGTAGCTAGTCTGTCGTGGGGCGATGAGAAGGACAACTATATTTGTAAACGGCTACGTATAACCAAAGTGATGCTACCCGCTACCCAGAGCCATTTGCAGCAACCCCGGTTCTAGGCATTCAGGAGCTTCGAAGCACAGTGGGGTTTTTGGAATTGAAGACGGGTTTACATGGATTGCAAAGGGCTTCGAAATAATTCTAAGGAGTTGCAGGGTTTAGGTTTTCAGGGTTCTTTGCTATGGCATGTTAAAGAGTTATGGAGGTGAGCTTGTCTGCAACAAGCCGAGTAATTGGGAGCATGCCGGAAAGGGGGGGGGGTGTATTTAGCGGATGTATAGTGCGGTCCGTTTCTGACTCGCGAGGCTCTGATTGCAGTTTTCTTGGTTCGCTTGTCGGTGCAGCTTGTTGGTGTTGCATGATTTCGGAGTTGGAGGGCATGTCCGCAAGACTGGGCGACCTCCCAAAGGCGAACTATCCGAGATTGCATCTGGGGTCCTTGTCATAGTCTTCCCCCGGCAAGTCACCTGCTCTGAGGCGGTGTGGCCCTGACGTGTCTTGGCTGACTTGAATGTGAGGTACACCCCAGGGTTATTCAAAAAGGCTATGGAGACTGTAGCTCCTTGCGACTGCGTACAAATGTCGAACTCGCGCTTTGAGAGGGGAAGTGTGGCTGGGGGCGAGGGCCACGGCCATGCAGGCCTCATGTCGTGAGGGGGTTCTGCGATTTCTGAGCGATTCAGCCTACAGCCGAACTAAGCGAAGCCCTGATGTATCAGTCACAGCATCGTACCACTTCCCGGCCAAGTGACAGCACACATCA
This sequence comes from Symbiodinium pilosum, assembly GCA_905231905.1. Classification (NCBI taxonomy): domain Eukaryota; class Dinophyceae; order Suessiales; family Symbiodiniaceae; genus Symbiodinium; species Symbiodinium pilosum. The sequence goes on along the minus strand of CAJNIZ010005581.1, from coordinate 61,079 downwards.
ACATACCATAAAGCTGCCGAAATTGATGCTGCATCCATACCCTACACCTCGATCACGAAACTATCCAGATGCTGCTTCCAGACTCAGGTAGCAGCTGTGGCACCACGCGAGTCATGCTGGAAGCCTATTTCGCTTCGGCGACTAATACTTAAGGTATACAGCACCGGATGCAGGATTTAGAGTTTCAGGTTTTGTGGGTGTTAGCGGGTGGTTCAGAAATGTCCCAGCAGCTGGTTGCGTAATAGGGTTGGAGAGGCTGGTGGTGATAGTTGGGAAGCGTGTCGGAGGTAGCGTTTACTTGGTCCATTCAAAGGGTAGTGTTTTCCATCGCGTCTTCAAGTTTCGCCCTCCAAGCAAGGGTCCAGCTTCTAGTTTGTTGCGTGTAACTTCCTAGACTCTAGGAACATGCCTCTTGATAAATGAGGGGCAGGGTTTAAGTTGCAATCTTTGTTTTGAGGCTAGGTGTAAAGAACCGATTCGAAATCTCCTAGTCTAGCCCGAAGCCCCCTTCCGTCTAATGTTTCCCGTGCATCCTAGCGCTGAAGGTCATTAAACGTGAGCTTCAAACTCTCCGGGTCCGGCGGGACCTCGTGGCGAACTCACTTCTTCAGTTTCAAGAGGAGGGGGAGACAAGAGGGGGGACTACGCAATGGCAATGCGAGGGGTGTATCAGAGTGGGGATTTTTCTTGGAGGCCTTTGGCGACATCTGCGCTAATATAGACGTCGCGGCGAGACTTTGTGGAATTTATTTGCAGCAGATGAGGGAGATGATCATATCATTTGTTCGGACGCATCTACCCCATACCCTAGGACTTCAATCCCGGCCTTTAGTCATGCTGCCCAACGCTCGAAAACGGCATTGGATGGAGGACATCTTGTCTCCACTATACCATAGAAGTTACAAGATACACCCTTTTTTAACCCTATGCTACTGGTCCTGTACCCCAGGAGTTACAGTGCTTGGAAGATCCTATGGGGTGCAACTTACAAGCTTTCCTCCATCCAAAGACGCAAGAACTCATCTCAGCCATGAAGCCTGTTCTGTTTGAGCACAAGTACAGACGGGCGTGGTAATTTCGGGCCCCGGCCAGGGGCTCAGGAGTTTATCATGTTTGTGTTTCTATTGTCATACAGGGGACCTTGATCTTAGAAGCAACCAAACAGTATCAGTGCCGGCTTTACATCTGCAAACATATATTTCGCAACTATCAGCATGTGTACATTAGGGCAGGCCTCTTCGAACTCTAGACTATTCACCTTTGTTGCCAGAGGCACCAGCTGATTGATTCTTTGTCTAGAAGAGTGCTTACTAGGCCTGCCTCCAGGCCTCGCCCAAGACCTAGACCTCGACCCTAGCAGCTGTCATAATCAAACTAGATGATGTGTCTTCTCGGTCAAAGCCGCGATCCTCAGCCCCAACCGTCAAATCCCTAAACTCCTGGTTTCAAGCCAAACCCCAACCCCACACAAAGATGTGGCTTTGTCACGTCAGAAACTCACGCCCCCGAGGTTCTCGTTGGATTTAGAGCCTTCCATGACAGTCAAGGACGTCGGTGGGGCCTGGACTGTTCAAAGCGTGGTCTTTCAAAACTAGGTGTTGTTTCCAGGGAGTGGTGTGGGATAAATGGGTGTGTCTAGTATTCTGCTGTTGAGGCATGGCGACTTTGCATCAAATGAGGAAGGCTTCTCGACAAAAAGATGGTGATTGCAAGATATCCCTGACAACAGTCAAAGCAAGCCTGAGCAAGTGCAGCCCACCCTACACACTCACCGAAATCTAAAACCCTAAGACAAAATCAAAGTGAACCCTCCGCCTTCTTCTCGTTTCCCCTGAAGGAGGTTAAGGAGAAGGCGAAGGCTGAGTCAGAGACCCAGCAACGAAACTGGCAGCTTCTTCAAGCTCTGGGGTTGGGGGTAGCTTAAGGGTGTGGAGGTTGGGGAGCTTCGATTCTAAGTTCTAACCAGGACGTTTTCTAAGGCAAGTTGAGGAGGAAGTTCAAAGGACCGTACACAGGCCTTGCACAGAAGCACCCCGCTTCGTCTAGAGGTTTGGTGTAGAATCCCCATTGATTGTTCACCGGATCAGACTGCCGGCATCCACGTCCCCACTGTCATTTTCTGGTGTCTTCACAGCGATGATGACGGCCATCAAAGCGATGATGATGACGATGATGATGATAATGATGGTGATGATGACGATAATGATGATGATGTTGGCGGTGATGACTGAGATTTATCCTAAGCTACGATAATGATGATGATGGTCATGGTTGTGATGATGTTGAGCTTATTAATGACGCTGTTGATAATCTTGTTGATGTGGATGATGTAGATGAGGATGCAGACGGAGCATGTGCAGCAGTGGTAGTGAGAGGAGCAGTAGAAGGAGTAGCAGGAGTAGTAGTAGTAGGAAGTAGGGGCAGAAGTAGAAATAGTAGTAGTGGTATTCAGAGTCGTCGTCCTCGTCGTTGTCCTCGTCCGTCGTCGTCGATTTATTTGTTTCTCGCTGTCGTTATAATGGCCATGATATTCTTGGCAATGCTGCTATCATCACCTCTACAGTGGCTGCATGCAACCATGTTCATTGTTGCTGCGTTTATTCATGTTGATGTTCTTCTCGGATCCTCAACTATCACTTGGGCCGTTAGAGTACGATTCTGGTTGTCACTGCGTCTGCTCCTCGACATCGTCTTGCCATTTCTACTACCGTGGATGCCTATCATTTCCAGCTTGCTCTGTGGACTTGGCTCAGGTGTGGGATTGAGCCAGACTCCATGAAGCTCATTTTCAAGGGGCAGCGGGCTCAGCCAGCTAACGGAGCCAAGGCATGAGAGTTTCTTGGAGTTTGGAATGTTGGGGAGTTTGTAGAACAGAGGGCGACGCTGAGGGGATCTCACGAGAGATGCCCGATTTCGGTCATCAGCAGAGAGGACCTTCTTAACCCAAAGCTCTTATGGGCCCCAACCCAGTAAAAAGCACGTTGCCTAAGCACCGAACCTTCGGACCCCAATGTCTCTGGGCCGTCCACAGAGCCTTCAGCGGCAGGTACGTGTTTGAGCAATCCACATTGACAGCCTTCGCAACCAACTCTCCCCAACAAGCAACCAGAACAAGGCGAATCCTCAAAGACGCCGATACCCTCGAGTCTCAGAAGGTGGGCGGGTCGACCAGCTGGGGTATTCCACGGCTTGGCAGGGTAGCATTCAGGGTTGAAGGGTTGGATCTGAGATGTTTTGATTCTTAGTTACAGTTGTGGAAGGGGCGATACTGCAGTGTGGAGAGAGAACTCACGGAGTTTCTGGCTTTTCCTGTTGATTATCTGCAGTACGAGGCCATGTAAGTTTCAGCGGGTCTGGGCATTAATTAGGAAGGTACAGGTTTAAAGCAACCCTGTGATTCGGCAGTCAGACATTTGTCAGTCTCTGGGATTTCTCACAGATGGTAGGCTTTTGAAAGTCATTTCTGAAAGTCATTTCTCAAAATCCACCATCATGTGTGCTGACGCAAAACCTACTCCTAGGAAGCAGTACGCATCAGGGTTTTGAAGTTGAAGTTCCGATTGTTAGCAGCTTGTGCTTCAAGGAGTCCTGTGGCCTGGTTGCTCTTTAGATCCCGCTCATAACCTTAGTCGTTAAGCTGTGTATGAACCCGGTAGGCTTCCTACTCTGCGGTTGCCCATAATCTTCAAGGCGACGGGGTAAGCACAAGTTTAAGGCGACTAGGCTCAAGTCAGGACAGCCGTCTAAGACGTCTGCGTTCTGAGAATTGTACCGCTGTCTTGATCATCGTCTTCAGTGCGGGCATCAGTCCATTTCCGCCATCGGCACCATGCAGAAGGATCCCTATGAAGCCTTTTTTGGCGGCCGTGGGTTAGCCACAGTGCTTCCTCAGGGCTATATTATCCGGCAACAGGCATGCCCACCCATGCCTACCCATGAGCCCTTACGGTACGCCTAGGTTTGGCATCTTCAGCTGTGGCCTTCCTTTCAACGGAATCTGTGCATCATCATTCTAAAGAGCGTTGTCTCGATCGATCGATCTCATTAAGTAAGGGTCCCATCGCGGCTTCGGTTTCCTTTGACGCGTTCTTGTTCTCGTTCTGTGCAATCAGGCCCTCCAAAAACAAGGTAACAGGTGAATCACAAAGGAAAGACGCCACAAAGGACTTGCGTTTGGCAAGTAGATGCTAAGGACAACCTTACAATTGGTATTCGAAACTGCTGTCCTTGCAAGCATCAAGGCAGCAAAAACAGCCAGTATGAGGATCAGTGCATCCAAACTAGTACGACGAGACTGGCTCTTTGAGCAGAAGCCTTCCAGCGAATGGTCATCTAGTCTTTGGGTGTTTGTACTTACTTCACAGCTTGGGATGCCAGATGGAATGTGTAGGAAAAGGGTTAAACGCTTTGGCTGAGAATGGAAGCGCTTGGCCATAAAGCCTTGACACGTTTCTGAGCCATAATCCCAGCTCGAGCCCAATCCCTGATTTCTAGATTCTAGACCGTAAGTTCCAAACCTGCAGCCCGCAGCCCTAACCCCTTAAATGTACCTCCATCAAACTGCAAAAGCGAGGTGGAGAGCGGCAATACTATGCACGTGGTCAAGTCCCAGCCCAGCGCGGGAGCAGCCGCTACGACGTGTGACGCTGAGCCAGTTTGGGTTCAGCATGTAGGGTCTAGGCCTTCGAATTTTCCGTGTTCTAGCAGTACAATCATCGCCGGGAGCATTCTTCTTGCTCTTAGCTTCGCTGTGAGTGTTGGTATTAATTCTTTGTTTTCTGGTTCTGATAGGAATCTAGGAAGTGTTTGCAGGAAAGAATGCTGCCAGGGCTCTAGCACCTAGAATGAAGGAGCTCAGGATTGTTTTCGGTTTGGGTTTCCTGTTCGAGGGGTAGGGTAGGGCAGGCAAGGGTTTAGGTTCAGTGTCAAGAAGGTGGGCTAAAGGCTTGGTGCTTTAGGGTTTAAAGCTTCGGGTTCGGGCTTTAGAAAAAACCGGGACGTCACGACGAGATTGCGGAGCTTCTTCGGAGGAACCATCTTACATGAAATGAGGAGACGTGTCAGCCCCCCTACGTATTTCCTGGTGGAGAACCATTAGCGTCTAGTGTCTAGTGGTCTGGGTTTAGCATACGCATGTTGAAGCTTTCCGGAACGTTTGGGAGTGGCCTTCTTGCTAGGGTCGTTTAAGGTCTTCGTCACAAACTATCACCCAAGCATGAAATCCGTGCAGCATCCTTGTAGGGCCCCAAGGTGATCCTTACCTGATCCGGTTCCTAGTCCGCGCGGCATCGCATAGGGTCTTTTATCATTCCACCATAATCCATTCATAATCTGAAACCCATCATCTCTTCGTAGATGCCTTTTGACCACGAAGCCAAATACATCATTTTTCTGCTTATAGAAATGTAGCGATTCCTATATAAGAGCCCAAAGTGACATTGATACACTGTTTAAAAATGGACTAGTCAATGGTAGATCGCTTGTTGAGAGAAATCCCGCCCGAAAGTACAAAACCCGAGCCTCGAAAGTTAAACTCCAAAACGCTAGCTCTAACCAAAACCCGGAGCCTCAGATTTGAGATCCTTGGACCTACGCTCAGCGCCCGGAGATACACAACGCAACAGTCTGAAGCCTCTTTCGCTTCATAGGCCTGCAGCAACCACTCCGGCCGCTGCACCAGCAGCAGTTCCCGCCGCTACCCCACCGGCGCTGGGCTCAGATCCTCCTTTCGTACAGGAGAGTTTAGGGTTCAGAGTTCAGGGTTAGTACAGGATTTTGGGTTCAGGCGTCAGCTTTAGGGTTTGTGGGCCGTAGGGTTCAGGGATGTTTGTTCTCTGGGTCAAGGTTAGGGCTCGTTCACGCATTTTGCGGCATGCTTTTTCATTGAGATTAGTTGGGAGCATGTGTCTAAAGGTGCTGCATTTTGAAAAGGATTCCCTGCAACTTCTGTGAGCAAATTACAGGAGCTTGCGGGCTTTTGGTTTTGCGTTCCAAGATGCTGTCAAAGATTGGAACGTAGGACACATCATGGATAAGGATAAAGCTCTGGGGTACCGCATGGCCTGAAGAGGGGAACCTCCAATGGAAGCTGAGGCTTTGGGGCCCCAACTTTGCCGTAGGAGCCCATCACTTAGAATTTTCCCTGTCATCCATTATCATCCTAACTTCAGTTACCATAGAGGCCCGACTCCAAGTTCCCAACCTTCAATCCCAATTCCAAAGCCTTAGCCCTACAATCTAGACTCCCAAGCACCAGGCCTTAATCCTTAAACAGCCCCGAAGCAGAAGGTTCTTACAGGTAATCTTTTTCATCAAGGTAGTTTACATGGTACTTGAAAGATATCTATACCTTGTAGGAGTTATATAGAAGGCTTATAGGAGGCTACCGCCCTCGGAGATATTCACCTGTTCAGGGCTTTTGCAAGTCCACTCCTCAGCTCTGCAGTCCTAGGCCGTGTCTCACCTCAAAGGCCTTGCAACCCTCAGCCCCAAACCCTCAAACCCTAAGCCCTAAGGCCCACCCTCCAAACCCCTGCAGCCCGCACTCCACACTAAACCTTGAAGCCGCTGAAACCATAAGAAACAAAAAACATCAGGCAGCAACACCGGGCGCCGCTCCGGATCCCCTTGGTGCCTTGGGCGGCCTCTCTGCGGAGAATGGCGGTTCGGAGTTGGCAAGCTCTGAGGGTTGGGGCTATCAATATTATGGACGCAGGTTGAAGAGGTTGAGGTGGCTGAGTGTTATTGCGGATGGGGGGTAGACAGGCAGGATGGAGCCCCGCGCCGGTAAAGTTGTAATTCTAAACTCTGACATGTAATTCTCAAGTTTCTCCTCAAACCGAATGGTCCGCAGCCCATCGCACCCCTTATCTGAGTACTCAACGAATGCAACCCTGAACTCTAAGGCCCAAACTCCTAAACCATAAATCCAGAGCTAGTATAGGACTACTGTGGGACTGCTTATCTAGCCGAGCGATTTAGGAAACATGGCTGATGGGGTTAGGGTGAATTTGGAATTTTGGGTTGCAGGTTAGGTGTTGGGGCTCTGGCTTTCCGCTGCAGACAATTCGGTTTCTTGCGGTGAGAGACCATACCACGACATCAACAGTTATTTAATGCTTCTCTCTCTTTTTGTCTTGCCATAAGCTCTGCGCTAAATGGTTGCAATGCCTGAAAAGCTTGAACCCAGGTCTTGGAGCCGCGCAGCTGCAAGAAGGGGGGTTCAGGGTTCACAGTGTAGCGGGTTCCGAGCTTCACTTTCAACACTTCGGTCTGAGCATGCAGGCTCCATCGGAGTGTAAGGATGGCAGGAGCTATCAGGCCCACCGCTGGGGATGCAGATGCTCCCTATGGAAGGTTAGATTCCATATTCACAAGACTCTCTGCATGGCTATCTCTCAAAAAATACGCCATCCCTGTATGCCGGTTGCTAGGGTTCGAAGTCCCATGCACCTCAGTTGGAACCTCCAACTCTCGAATCATTCTACGAGGAAATGCCAGAATTATTCATTCCAACCGTCGCGGGTGGGCACCAGATACATGTCCATGCTTGTGAAACCTCCTACCAATCCCAAAGCACTCATACCCTATATCCGGACCTGAACACCCTGAGCCCGGATACCTAAATGCCCACATACCTTGCAACACAGCTTCTTTCAGGAAACTTGTTCAAGTCTTTATCAGCCATGTGCCGTGCGCAGTAAACCGTTGACTCCCCTAGACTAGACCCTCATCCTCAATCCTTTGACCAGGGCCTCAAACCTGCTACCCCAAAGCCCTGAACTTTTGGAGGCCGGCGGTGGCGCCAACCCCATGGCTGCCATGATGAACGATCCTGCCATGATGCAGGACACGCCAAAGCTTAAGAAAAGGTACTTTGTTTGAGGATGTTTAATGGCTAAGGGTTTAAGTTTTCGGGTTCAAGGGACTTAAGGTAGATGTACTCAATCGGCACGGTCGTTCCCGCAAAGTGTCCTCGTGGAGGTGCTAAGTCTTTAAGGCTCGGTACTAAATACACTGCAAGTTAGTAAATCTCGCACCATTGAGGTCCAGTCGCGTTTTCCCACGCTCAAGGGGCTTTCGGAGTGTCCGAGGGGGTTACCAAGACGAGTCCAGCAACCCTTGAAATCCTTGAACTCTAAATACCACCCATTTCTGAACCCGTACACGGATTCCTAGACTGCGGAGGCGGCCATGCAGATGATGGGCGGCGGCATGGGCGGCGGCATGGGAGGTGGTATGGGAGGCTGGCACTTTCCAACACTTCATGCCGTGCTTTTTGGGGAGGCAGACCACCCACCCCGAGGAACACTCATCCCACGCACGAAGGCTAGCGAATTAAGCAACATGCGTTGCGGGGGGATGCAGAGACTAGGGTTGAGGGTGCGATTTTCGGGATTGAGGTTTTCAGGTTTTGCATTTAAGTACGCTATGTATTTCAGAGGGAGCAAGGGGCCTATGTAAGGTTTGGCTCAGAGTAGGATGCTTCAGCGAAGCTCAGCCTTGGTAGTTCTCCAGCCAGTTCCCAGCCTTGTGTAGCAATCCTGTGGTTGCCTTTCAGGCAAATTAAATATAAGTAGAAGCGACCTTTCGCTACAGGTAGCTCTTATGCGCGGAATCCCTTATGTTCTTCCAACAAAATCATCCTTTTCGGATTTCTTATTCCCTGAGCAAGCTTCAGGCCCTAACGCCTCGGACCTGGACCGCCCTAAACCCGAAACTTAAAGACGAGCGCGGAGACATACGAGACCTCGCCGCAGGTCCTGGCTATGGGGCGCCAGGAGCCACGCCCGGAGCCACCCCAGGCGCAACTCCGGGTGCCGGAGGCAAGTGCAAACCTGGAAGTTTGGTTGGCATTCCGGTTGGAATTTAACTTGAGTAATGATTCCGGTATCGCGTTATCATGGTGCAGGGTTTTGGGTTTGGGTCGAGGTTGAAGTTCAGGGGCTCTAAATTATAGAGCATATCGGCAATAGAAGGTTGTACAGGCACTTACTACGGTGTTGCAAGGATCTGTAGATAAGAAGGGAGGTGGGAAATTATCGTGGCAATGTCCCAGTGTGGCTCCCCAAGATTGTTGGTGATCGGCGACAAGCATGCGATCATCATGTTTTATAGTTCATGCGTAACGTGGTCACATCTTGTAACTGCTTTTGCTCAAACACCATGACAACAAATAGTTTCAACTTGTTGTTCCAGATCGCACTAAGAATCGCGCCCTGTTCAGGGCAGCGCGGGAACCACCAACCGGTGCCACCTTCACCCTGCAAAAGTGGTACCTAATCGCATTACCCCAGATTCTAAAGAACTTCCTGCAAAGATCTCAGTCCATTTGCCCTCCATCTTCAAAATCTCTGTCGCAGGCATGCCAGGTATGGGTGGTCTTGGTGGAATGGGGGGGATGGATCCCAACATGGCCTGGTGCCCCAGAATTCTCTCTTCGTCATGAATGTTGATCTAATACAAGGGCTCCTGCTTCAAACAGTATCCCCATGCTTCTTGGAATCCCATATGCAGACAGGATGCTGAGAAGTTTCCCACCTGTTAGCACATGCCCAAGGTAGCTTCTTATAATGGGTCGTCTTGCATTGTATCCCTGCTTCGGGGGTCCCAAAATCATGACCCTCTTGCGTTGAAGATGTTGGAAATTATCTGCACAAGTAATGGGATGATGCTCATCATCGCTGCTGTGTTTTTGAGTTTATTGTTGTCTTGTTATCTGACCGTGATACAGTACAGCCGTCCTTTTTTTTTTCTGAGGTGGCCGGCATGCTGCAGAACCCAATGGTCCAGCAGATGATGACCAACTTGGCAGCTCAGATGATAGATGTCACAGATGCCTGCGGGAGGTGAGTGAGGGGCAGTGGTCTGTAGCAGGTTTTTGTAGGCGACATAGCATGTTCATGTTTGAGCCAACTTGTGGTAGTTGAGCCTTGACGGCTTGGGATCTCGCAAAAGTTTTCAGCTGTCGAGTCCTGACACCATTTTTGCCTGCGGGTTGAGGGGTCTAGCTGTCAAAGGACCCTGGCATGAATCGCAGCCTTTAGGACCCTAACTCTAAGAAGCATGATAGACGCGTGTCAAATCACAGCTATCTTGGTTGTGCATGATGAGAGCTTCAATTTTTTCCAAACATTTTTCCTGCCATCAGAGTAAGAGTTGTTGTGGTGGTGGCAGTTGAGGTGGTGGTGGTAGTGGTTTTCGTCGTGGCTGGTGTTCTTATCCTTGTCCTTGTGTGTGATTAATCTGGGCCCCATATTCTGTTCATGTTGCAGGGAGGTTTGCGGTGTAAGCCGCCTACCCAGAGAAGCTTGCTTTGACCGGTTTCTCTCATTTTCAGGTACAGCACCATGAATTCCCCAAACCATGAATTTTGGATCATGTGCCGTGCCTGATCTCTGTATGACGTAAGATTGAGGCGAACAACCCGGCGATGATGCAACAGATGGTCCAGAACAATCCGATGCTGCAGGCAGTCTGGAAGTTGCTCATGGGTTAACTGCGGGCCCCTGTTGAGATGGCTCAAACCACGTAGTCGTGATCTTGAATCATTGTGCCTTTTACGGACCCCTCAGCTGAAAACTTATGGTCGTGAGAAATCCGTTGGGGGGCCTAGGCACGGTGCAAATTGAAGTCACAATGCTCCCAAAATTTTCTTTCTGAAACTCTCAACAATAAATAAAGCACAAGATTTCCCCGAATCTAATTATTCCCCTGCAAGTAGCAATGTAACAACACTGGAGAACGCGGAGGGTGTCAGGGTTCTTGTCATATAGCTTCCTGTACGAGCGAGGGCCAGAAAGCACTTGAGCATCATCCATTCACATTGAGCCTGAGGCAGCTAAAGCGAACACCTTCCTAATCTTTCTCCACACTAACAGAGAGTCATGCGCGGGTCGTTTTTGGAGATCCTTATCTTCAGAGTTATATACTTCTTCGAGGATGTATACTGGGGCACTGATTCTGAAAACCTCCCATGTGATGTATTCTTGGAAATTTTCGTATCTTCCAAAAGGCCAGGACGAGTATGTTTTAAGAGTTCACAAGAGCGCAACACATCGGTGCCTAGCAGTGAAGCCTCCTCTGACAAAACTATGACCCTGCTTTACATGTTCCAATAATGCATGTTCCTATACTATGGGGTCAGCGAAGTCTCTAAGTGTCGGGGTCTACAGGGACAAGAACAGGAGGCATACCTGCTGTCATTTTTGTAGTATTTACAGATCTGCATGATGATCAAACTGAAACGCCTTGTATACTCCCAAAGCTTTAGTCCTTTTTACCAAGGGTCTGTGATTTTCCGACACCCTCCGGACAGCAATTTGGTGTCCTAGACATCCTGCCCTTTTGTTTCGCGTAAGCCAGCAACCCGCCCCCCTGTGCAGCAACTGATGCAGCGAGATCCCATGATGGCGCAGGCGCCGCCTCCGTCCCGGGGTTTAGTGTTTAGGCTTTAGGTTCAGGTTTGGGGCTAAAGGTTTGGAGTTTAGGGGGGGGGGGCAGGCGTGGGCTCCAGAATTGCAGGGACTTCGTGTGACTAACGTCTGAGACAATTCGCTATCAAGGGTTTCAATCAGGTTTACAGTGAGTTACCCAGCCTCGGAGTTTCTGAAGCCTCGTGGGCCTCCCGTTGGAAGCCCCTCTTGCAATCTCCTCTTAAAAGTACCCATTATGGTAAGCAGTCGGATTTGTACAGAGACCTCTTTTTGATAAATCACCTTCTTAGGGGGTCTTGAGTCATGTGTTAGGGACATCCGTTTTTTGCCAGATTCGGTTGCTCAGACTCATGCTGCCCAGAAGTTTTCACTGAGCTCCCTTGCGAGGCTTGTAACCGAGAAGTGCCCAACACTTCTGAGGTGACGAGACAACAGGGAGCCAACTAGAATCCCAACTGAAGGACACATGGGTGATAAGCCCTTGCACTGAATGGCTGTCCGCCGCTTTGCCATATCAGGGCACACTGTCATCCAGGGTCGCAGTCATCTTTTGGTGCTACCCTACAGCAATCCCTACTTGGATGCATGCGTGCTTTTGACTCAGCAAGCACCGAATCAAGCCCACTCAAAACAGCTTGTGGCACAAAGCGCGGTAAGTAGCAGCAGCAAAGCCCAACAGCAGTGCTCAGAATGAGCGTGCATCTGACAAAGGCCTGCGCTCCTATCGCACGAAAACGAATCCAGCGAGAATCTTTGGATTTATTAGGTGGGAAGATTCCTAGCATTTTCCTTTCACGTCAGATGATTAGCCGCCTGAAGTGCGATCGAGTGCGGTAGAGCTAGCAACACCCTGGGGCCTGTCCTTCTGGATGCGTTACCCACTGCTTTCAACACCTCATTTGGCTAGAGCTCACTGACATGACACGACGGAAGCCTCGCACACCCTCAACCCCTCTCTAGGTTGGATTGAAGAATGTGGTTTCTTTGGTTCACCAAATGCTACAGTACATCCGAGAACTCATACATATGTATATAGTTACAGAAGCTCAATGCCTGTGGGCCTTTGAAGCTGTTGAGCTTACTTAGCTACTTGTTCAGCTTAACCCAAAAGACCGATCCTTGCTGCAGATGATGAGCAATCCCGAGGCATTTCCTCTATCGGCCTGGTTATGAAGGGACAAGTTTGACGGTTTGGAGGATTCAAGGTTTGCGGCTTGCCGCTTGTGGTGAAGAGGTTGAAGATAGCAGGCATGAGTGGCATGGTTTATGATTTGCGGTTTCATGTCCGGGTTTGAGGCAAAGTAGCAATCATGCGACGTTTGAAGCGTTGATTGATCTGTAAATTTATTGGGCGGAAGGGGTTCGACGGAAGCCTCAACGCTTCCTAATACTACGCTTACTTGTTTAGATTTTTCATATCCTCGTAGCAATCTAAGCTACCGAAAGCTTGCATGATGAGGCTGCTCTTCACTGTGGCCCGGGCCATTCGAGGGGAAAAGATGATATATGCATTGTTTGACAGGCAACCAACCCTGACATCGGCACTGCTTGAGCATGTCGGGTATCCTCAAACTGTGGGTCCCATGCGGGCTTTTCTGCATGCTAGTATTGCCTTTCTGAGTTGTTTCGAGTGTGAGGCTCCGGTGTCCAACTCAAGGTACGCTGTATCAGCTTCAACTGGACCTTTGTACCTGTTAAGTACTCTGGCCCTTGTATGCTCCAAGACTGCCTCAGCTTTCCCGTAAAAAACTATGAGCAGTTGGTTGCTGCGGAGTTTGTTGAGCCTGTGCGCAGTTCATGCGGACCATGCTGAACCCGCAGATGCTGCAGGCAGGCTTTTCACAGGGTGCACTGTTTCTAGGTCATTCTAGGTCCTTTATCTTTATCGCGACCATGCCAGGCGACCATGCCCAGTAGTTTCAGGGCACCTTGGATTTCGCCCAAAGGCAGTCATTCCTAATTAAGTCCTGAGATCGTAAGCCACCCATGCTGAGCCTGAATTCCATGATCCTGAAACCTAAATTCAACAAACCTATAAATCCCGCAGGCCCGACTCAGCAACTCCGCCACTCTTCAAGACACCGGGTTTGCAGGGCTTCATGGGGACTTGATTTTCAGAGTCCTGTTATTCATTGGCACCCGCCCAGCTGTGATGCAGGGCATCGTTCAGATGCAGCAGGCCATGGCTGGAATGCAAGGCTGGATGTGGGCGGAGAAAAGAATGACTCTTCCCCATCCTTGAATGGACCTGCTCCAACCCCCGTTAATCAAATGGGACAGTAGTCTTAATAGGTCATGTTACGAATTCTCCGGTCGCTGCAGCAGCCGCAATAGAAGCAGCAGTAGTAGCAGCGTCGGGCAAGTCAAAGTGTTTCAAGCTTGTACGGACGCATGGGCGGTCGATACTGTGTGTAGGGTTGAGCCAGACTAAGACATAGTTTGGGCTAATGGCTAGGGTGTTGGTAACTTGAAGTCAAATCACTTACTGTTTGCATCCGAGGTCGTGGATTCAGTGTTTGAGGTCAACTAGCTTGAAAGGGGCTGTTTGGAAGTTGAAGCCAAATGACACAGCCCTGTCAGTTCAAACGGTTGAAATAGGCGCGTGCATGGACCGTCCGAAGTAGAAAGATCCCCTGGCCGGCCTTGAGTTTGCAACGCTCCCACATGCGCTGAGATTTGGGAATGAGCAAGTCCCTTGTGGCCAGCCATCAAAATTTGACCCGCCAGAGGTTTTTAGGTCCTTACATTTACTCCAATTTACCTGGCCGAAAAACAGGCCTCTAATCTTGAGAAGCCCTAGACGCTGTCAACAAAGCAGTAGAGTAGAATGGAAGTCATCGTCACCACACCTCCAAATCCGGGTGGGCTCAGGGAAAGCGAGTTTATTGCCGACTTACAGCACATTAGACAGGTTGGTGGTCTCTTTCCATAGGGTTCCTGCTTGCTTTAGCAGACCATTACGGTCTTGAGTGACTAGAGTAGTCCTGTTTTCAACGCTGTGCAGTAAGATAGACAGCGCTACCTGCTACCGTAACCCTGAACCCTGGACCCGTAGCCTTAAGCCTAAGCTTGAGTGTATATAGGGCTCAAAAAGGAAGTGCCCTGAGCCTCCACGTAGCCCTACACCCCAACCCTCAGCCATGCGGTGCAGGAGGAGCAGGGACTCCGGCTCTTGGCGCGCCTCCTGCAGCCACGCCCACCCCAGGCCCACCCCAGGTGAAACGTACTGGTTATCAGTAAAGAAAAAGGGCCGCCCCTTGAATAGATGCCCCTATTCCATGTGAAGCCCCAGCAAGGTCATTTGGGTTCAGGATTCAGGTGATGCAGGGTTCAGGGCTTAGGGCTAAGGGTCAGAGGGAAATGCTTGTAACCCACTTCAGACATTAAACGCTACGACACTACACCCTAAATCTCAAAACTAAAACCATTAAATCCTAAACCTCTACGCCAAACACTGCAGTAGACCCTGAGCTTGAAACCTTGAACATAAGGACTAGGATTATTGGTTCATCTTATCGCCACAAGGTGCCACACCAGGCGCAGTGCCTGGGGCGACCCCGGGAGCGCCCGCACCGGGAGCAGGGTCCAAAGCTCAGCTGCTTCAGGGCTTACAGGCTGGGTCAGATACCACAATTGTTGTCGTTTTTCTTCGACCCTAATCAAGAGCTTGTCCAAGTTTAGATGAGTTCCGTCACTGACCTTGGCAGCTCTATGACAGTATGAAAAAGCACTACTAAGTGATTACTTTATTTTCTACCGAAGACAGACTTAAACATCCGTCTATGGTAAGTTGTGAGGCTCCAAGGTCAAGCCCGTCAGAACGGATTAGAGGGACTTGATGGTAGCTGATAATGGGCTGCACCCACCGCGCATACTCTGCGACAGTCCCCGAGGTGCGGGTCTGATGTTGGAAAGGATACTAGTAGTTGATGTTTTTGGGGCTGCCTTTATATACACAGGAATGGGAAGGGGGCCGCATGTAGCCTGTATGGGTTACACACTCTGCACGGTTGAAGGCTTTCTTTCTTCGGTCCATTGTGGGGGGCTGTCGTGCCTCGACCTCGTGGGCTCTTCAGAATTTCGCTTGGCTTCTAGAAGGACGCTGCCACTTGGCCTGCAGCAGAAATGATTAGGGGTTGCGGATAGATGAACATCCACTGGATCCATGATTAGAATCTAGGTGCACTTGGGATTGATCCTGACCAATTCATCCAGAAGTGTTGCATGTATCCGAACCCATTTCTTTCCAAGATGGGCCTAGCAAGATATTCCCGAATATGAAGCCTCCGAACCTACAGACACAAATCCTATTGCCTGGCCTGAGCCACAACCCTAAACTCCAAGATAGCCCTTCCAGTTCCCACATCAAGGATGGATCCTATGGCCATGCAAGCTGCTATGCAGGCCGACGCCTGGGTTTGGGAAGTTTTTGCCCTGCACGAAGTGACACGAGCCTTGTGTAGCCTACAGTAGTTTGTACGCGCCCTTTCTGGAAAGTTGCATCATTCCTGAACCAACCACTAAAAGAAGTCCTCCACACCATTGGAACCAAGGCTAAGAGCCAAAATCTAGGCCACAACAATCCCACATACAATCCCTAACCAGAGCTACAAGGCGTCCTCCTCATGCTAAGTCATCAGGCAAGCACTAAATAAGCCAATCGCACCAAAGCCGCATCGCACCCTAGGTTTTTAACTTGCGCGTTTCCCTCCTCGCCTTAAAATGGGGGAAACGGCCAGGCCCTGATGGGAGGAGGTGCAGGAGGAGGCCCAGCCCCTTGACCACTGGGGTCTGCAGTTCAGGTTGAAGGGTGCGGGGGTCTAAGGGACCCGAAAGTGAGGTAACTCATTGGATCCTTCTGGCAACCCTATCCTAACCCGCAATACCCGGTGCCGGCCTTGAGTTTTTCCTCCGTTTTTTGCTCCCAGCAGTTCAATTTTGGCCGGGCTCCGTGGCCCTGAGTAGTCAAAATTCTCTACAGAACTGCTGCTTGCTGGCGGCTGTAGTCTTTCGAGGAACATGTCTTGCGAGTTGACACTCATGGACAGAGATAAAGCTTGCCGTTTGGTCCTCGAGGACCAGGCTGGCAGTGTCACCAACTGCTTGGAGAGCTAGGTTTGCGCATGCCAAAGCAGCCTACGCCCCATTTACCCAAAGCCCTCAACCCTCTAACCCACATTATTGAATTGAAGGCAGAGGCCATCAAGTCCTAATGTCCCTGGAAGGCCTGGGTGGTCTTGGTGCGGGCCTGGCGGCGGCCAACGATGGAAGGCCTGCCTCGATTCCACCTAGTTCTGAAGAGGATCCCCTGATCTTCATGACACCACAAGTCTTCTGTAGTTGCACCGCAGTTTCAAAGCCCGAAGTGGAAGCACAGATGAGAATCGTATTGGTGTCATAACAAGGATATGCATGTGTATTTGGTGCTCGGGGTTCGAAAATGTTGGGTTCCAGGACCGCCCTATGGCCTCCATTAGCGGTAGAGACTTTCTGCCAATGGCTGCATGACCCTTACACTGTAGAGCATTTCAACGCCTTTCAGATGCCATTTTGTGGCTTCAACCCCCCAGAAACATGTGCTCAATCCTGGATGCTTAAACCTCGATCCTTGCGATCTGCGATCAACAGTACTTGAAGCTTCATGCGCAGGTAGGCTTGGAGCTGTAAGCAAGATTGCTTAGTTTTCAATCTGGGCGGGAATAGGCTACTTACCCAACTGCATGCCACTTTCACTTCTAATGAGCTTTCATCATCGAACCCCAGCATAAGTGTGCTTTCTGCGTGAGGCCGGCAGAGGAGCGTTTTGCAACGCAGCCCTGCGCTCAGTTCGGGCAAGGTAGAGTGCAAGGTGTCTGTCTTCAGGTACGGTATGGCTCAAGGTCACCGAGGGTTTTCACAGAGTATTGGTGCTCTGAGGGGTCTAGACTGTAGACCATGTATGGATGTTGAGAATAAGTTTTGATGTCTCAGGTCCGAGCTTGCTTATCTTTCGGCGGAACTGCAGGACCGTTTGGAACTTCAACGAATAAGTTTCGCGAGTTGGGGGACATGTTGGTTAGGGCCTTCAAGGTTCTTCTTCCGTCGGATTCTTGAACCCAAAGTCCCAAATCGTAACGGGAAGTCAGTGATGTTTTAGTTGCAGCACTTGAGGTGCGAGACACCGGGCTTTTAATGATGCCGAACCTTGGTAGCTGAGCGTTACAGCTATTCCTCTGATAGATCTGTCGTGACCTATTGTGGGCCCTCAGCCCCGCATCCCAGAGCCAATGGAACAAGAAAGAGCCTTCAAGCCTGAACGCAGGTGAGGCTCCCACAGTAAGGACTCTGGGGGTCAGCATCCTCCATCCCCTTCATCCCTCACTGCCTGTCAGGCTTGAGCAACTTGCTGGTATGGGCTTTGGTGATCGACCCTCCAACATCCAGGCGAATCTATGCTTCGGACTTGAAGGATTTTGGCACAGCATATTACAAATCACAGGGAAGATTTTCAGCTCAAAAGTTTCAGCAGGGATGCCGGGCCTATTGGGCTTTAGACGCTCCGGTCATGCGGAGGGAGCTAGGCAAGCGCCTGGTTTTCCCGCATTAGGAAGGACCAACTTTCATGACTAGCGATGAGAAAGTTGCCCAATGGCTCCCTCAACAACAATGTCAGACTCCGAAACTTCATTACCTTGAGTTTATGCCGTTTGTAAACTCGGCCGGCTCGCTGTTGTTGCCCTGAGATGGACTGGATATGTGTCTAAGATCTTCATTATGCTAAGTCCAGTCGTTCCGCCTTCAGGCAGGTTTTTCAGCATCTGAAAGGCGTTTGATGACTGCTGTCGTTTCCATGCCATGAAAGCAGCGTTACGGCATTCAATCAACGTCCTGCTTATAGTGCTGAAATAGGAATGCCCCCAGGCCCAGTGAAACTACTCAGGCCCATGCCTGTAGCAGTGAGTTTTTTGGGTTTGTTGGCTCACTGACGTGTATATATGTGTACACGCATGTATAGAAGTTTGGTAGTATGTGGGGGGGGCACAGGGGACCCGAGTCCCGACACGTAGCAAGTATATAGTAGATAATTTTGAGCAGCGTGCAAAGTTTCGGATAACTCATTGAGTTGCTGTGCCTTCTTCAATCAGGCCCTTCAGATGGCCAATGGTGACGTCAACCAGGCCTTGCTGGGTGCAGAATGTGGATGTGAAATGAGCTTCAGGGGTTGGGCTGACATTGTAAGACCTGCTTGTGCATACCGTCCGAAGCGAGATTTCAATCCCAAGCCTAAAGCTATTGTTCTGCTATCTGAAGTTACTTTACAATCATGAGTCGGGAAGGGGGGGGGGGTAGTAGGATTTCTGGGGACTTGCGTGGACTCGCGGCGAGCTGCGGCAGAAGTGGCAATCACAGGTTGCTGTATACCAGCATGCAGGCACCAGAATCTTCGCAAGAACGCATCAACCCGAGAGATGGCAGTTATAGAAGAAACAGCAATGTTGCAGCAATGGTGCTAATCTTCCTACCCGTATTTATTACAGTACTATTGTCAGGCCTTGTGCTGGCAGATGAATCATCCTTACAAGCCTAGTCGCGCGATAGTAGTGTTAAGAGTAATGGGAGTCGTATGATAGTGTTAATCACCTCATCTGCTTCAGAGCCCGACAATCCGCAACACCCTGCTCGGATACGCGAGCAACATCTGACGAGCTAGAGCTTGCTTGTGTCCTGCAGTTTTCCCATGATTGCAGGCCATCAATTTTCTTTTGGGCGGTGAGGCGTGAGATGGATGAGAGAGGCTAGGGTGCAATGAGAACCGGGCGTTCCTAATGCTTGAAGTGAATCAGGATAGATGGTTTTGTCCGGGTCGTGGGACAGCACTCTGTAGCTCCCCGGCGGAAGAAGCTATAGTAGGGCATGTCATGGACCTGAATATTTCCTGAGCATCCTGCAGGCATTTTTCCGTTTAGAAGTGTTTACCCTCAAACCCTCCGTGCAGTGTGTCATTGTGTGCAGCTCTCAAAGCTAGAACTGCGAAAGCAAAGGCACGTAACAGTTGAGCCGGCATCTCTTCTTGCCTGTTTCTTGTGAAGCCCGAGCAGATGAACATAGGCTCGGTAAGATTCTGCCAGCGAGCGCATATGCAGAAGAACAACCAGCTGTTTGGCCTTCACAAAAAGCATGCTGACAGTGGGACTGATATCAGCACTCGAGATGTTGCTCTGCTTCTAGAAGCTTGGGATATGTCAGTTCTGCCAGACACATTCATGACGGTATGAACACCTGGTAGTCCTTTGGAACTCCCCAATGTGCATACAAGGGAAGTGGATCGCATTGCCGGAAGATGCTTTCCAAAGAAATGCAAGTTTTGTTCTTAAGACCAACCATTCGATGCATGTACTAGATCGAGTTGTGCCACCAGCGACACTCAACGACTCATGTCTAGTTCAGTGCAAAGCTGCTCTGAATTTGCAGAATCACGCAGACTGCATCAGAAAGTATGGAAAAAGAATCAATGGAGCCTTTGAGGCTATCCTCCTCTTTGAGTAAGCCGCTACATAAACGGTTGGTAAGGTCGCACATGAGCCCAACACGTCCCCAAGTGTTAAGAGCCTATACTACAAACATCCAAGCCACAGCTTTTCCAAAGTCAAGATGCCCCGAAACCCAAACCCCCAAGAGCCCAAGAGCCCAAGAGCCCAAGAGCCCAAGAGCCCAAGAGCCCTGAAGCTTTGCCTCGAGGCCTTGCCTCGGTGAGCTGCAGCAGAAGGCCCCATAGGCGAGGCAAGCCTGCCGCCCGAGGAGCTTTCTTTGGGAAGGTCGGTAGCACTCCTTCGGGATAGTATGTACAGTAGGAGGGTATATGCTGGACCACAGTCTTGAGACCTATCCATGTGATGTTCGTTTCATTTTCGCGTCCTTGCTTCCCTCCCATATCATAGAACATGATGGACGTCTGAGAGTGAGCATCTTGAGTGCCAACGGAATTGTTGGGGGAGAGCCTTGACCGGGCGGGGCATTGAGGATTGGCAACAAGGCTTGTTGTGTGGTGTATTTAGGCGCAAGGTTACTCTGAGGGGCGGTTAGGAGCTTCTTGAGAGATAGCTGAGGATTAAAGCAAGTGTGTCTGCGCTGAAAGAGGCTGCGGGTGGGTTTTGGACAGATACAGAGTTTCATTCGACTCTGTTTTGGCACTTCACAGGTGGCACGTGGCATGTGCAGGTGCTTCGGGCTATGCTTTGGAGATATGTTCTTGCGTACGCTTCAAGGGTGCCCGACGCCCCTCCTGTCTTAAGGTGGGCGCCCTCTTGGAGACGTATGGCTTATGGCGTAGGCTTTGAGGTGCTTAATTTTGGCGATGGGTGGTTGGAGGACAAGCTGAGGCTGATCATCATCCACCTTTTGAGTCAGCACAACTTACAATTTCGGACAACTGCGGCCACATCTTGGGTTTTGGGTCCAGTGGCCCATGATTCTGGGTATCTTGGCTTTGTGGTACTGATCAAAGGACAGCCTTCTATGTGCCCAACATGCAAGTCATGGTGACTGAAGATATTGGAGGTTGTGTGTTTGCCTGCTTTTCTCAACATGAGATTGTGTCGTTTCCAGTATACAGCCTCAGAATAGTATGCTAAGCCCCCACTACAAAAACCTAAAACGGACATCCGGAATTTTGACCAGGAGATATCTTCAATGAAGTGACACTCGCAGACTCCTTCCGCAGAGCTTATCGGAACCCCCTGCATCCACGGCAGGATTAGTTGTGCGATTATGGGCCTTTTCTCCTGTCATTCTTAAGATAGAGACTCTCTTCTTTCAAGTGCCAGTGAAGGAATCTAAAGACCCGATTCAAGATGTTTGTCAGCTAGCACCCTTTTCCGATTAGTGAAAGCGAATATAGAATTCCCCCCCGCATGATACTTCGATGTGCATTCGGGAGGTGGCCTCATCGCATCTGGGGAAACGGGTGTGTCAGTTCGGGGCGTTGCATTTTTTTGTGGGAAGCCCAGCGTTTAGAGCGAGTGCAGGATCAGACAGTGAGAGTAGCAGCAACTGCCGTAATAGCTTGTTCAGTCCTGTTCCTGTTTATCCTACAAAACGTAGCATTGCTGGCATCAGATCTCTAGATTCGGTGCGATCCTACCATAATTTGCATTTCGATTCCCCCAGTAACCCTAAACCCTGAACTCTAAGAGCTGAACCCCCAACCCAAAGTCCTGCCTACTACGCTTTGTGCGGGGGGGGCGGAGCACCGATATGTTTTCCAGCAATGCCAAGAGTGGCGTGTGCAGGGATCTTCGGGCCTAGATGGCAAGTCCCAAGACCTACACTGCAGATTTCTCAAGCTATGGGTCAGGCTCCAATATCCATCCTTCCTTCAGCCGTCAACCTGAAACCTTCGCCCTCAGGCCGCTGAAGCCGAAAACCTAGACCCACAGCCCTAAAATCCCAAAGCCTCCAAGAGAAAAAAGATCAGCAGGCTTAAGCTCCAGGCCGGAGTAGCCTCGTTCAAGCTTAATGTTGGGTTTGGGTGAAAAAGGTTAGGACAGTAGTTGATTCTGGCATAGGCCTCGAACTCTGCAAGAACCCAGGGTCGTGGACTTTTGAATTACAGGCTGTTAACTGTCATGGGCCTACGGCTCGCAATCTAATTTTCTGTCTAGTCTTTTTAGAGTTGAGCCAAAAACCGGACACCGTATGCCCTGACCCTTAACCCCCAACCACCCAAATGCTCAAATGCTCTGCTCACGCCCACAGCTGGCCCCTGATGGCTGCTGATGGGTAGCAATTCGTTGCGCAAGTTCACGCAGGGCCTTTCTCCCCGCACAGCTGCAGGCTTGTGGGCGCTTACTTACAACTACGTTCTTTCGGCTGAAGGCTGACAATCCAGTACTCCAAGAGTCTACACGGCCCGCATTGCCAGGTGACCCAACTCTGTTGAGATGTTTTTTAGCTTTGGCAGCGGGTTGCTGGATTGGCTATCAAGACCCCTTGATCTCCTGAGGTCGGTTAAGCCCCAACCTCTGACCCGATCCAAGGTGGCAGGAAACCTCTGTTGCCCCTGATGCCTAGACCGAAACTTGTGGATTCCTTGGCCACAGCAGCTGCGCGGGGCGATGAGAGTGCCAGCGCCCCACATGATAAATATTCGCTTCCGTTGAGTATGCTTTTCGAAATTCCTTTGAAATGTACAGGCTATGTTTGAGTGCAGACGCAAACAACTCACATCTCCACAACCAGGAAAACAAGTTTTCTAGAGACTCTTGCGACAGCAGCAGCATCATTTCCCATATGTGCCTGTATGCTTGTTGCTGCTTGTTGTCACTAACTTGAATGGCACTGTCCTTAGCATGCTCGTCGGCTATTGTACAACTCTGATCATTCTTTTGGCGTTGCCCTGATTGTGAACACCACCATCACCATCATCACCATCATCACCATCATCACCGTCATCACCATCATCACCATCATCACCATCATCACCATCATCACCATCATCACCATCATCACCATCATCACCAGTATCACCACCATCATCCCATCATCATCCTATCATCATCGTCATCGTCATCGTCATCATCATCGTCATCATCATCATCAGCATCATCATCATCATCATCCCCCCCATCATCATCACCATTTTTTGATGAAGGTCATCATGTCCGCTAGACGCATGATTCGTCGGGTTTCTTGGTGTGTATGAACTTTCTGTATTGCCTATGATGTTTCCCGCAGGAATACCTATGCTGTCCTGCTCCTCCTCCTCCTCTTCCAAACTCTCTTCCTCATCCTCATCCTCAATTTTACTTTGAACCGCACCCGCGCTGTCTTACCATCAGACCATCTTACCATATCACCATCTTGCCATCTCACCACCTCACCATCACCATCTCACCGTTACAATCATCATCATCATCATCATCATCATCATCATCCCTCCTCCTCCTCCTCGTCATCGCCGCCATGACAACCATCCTTACCTTGGCAAACTCATATGCAGAGTGTTCCGTTTCTGACACTTGCTGCTCTAACACCTAGTGGCTGTTAATTTTCGTCAGCCAATACAATTACGTTTCTGATGTGTTCCGGGAGCTGCAGGCAAATCCGCTTGGGGCCTGCGTGCACTTGTTGCTTAGACTGTTGCACCAAAGTGCTGCTGCACCAAGTAGCAGCTATGCAAGAAGCTAAAAGGCCACTCTACATTTGCATTCACAAACGCCATTTTAACATCCATATATGCAAGTGCCTACACACATTGATCTGCATACATATTTGGCGTGAGAGATTCTTCTGGCCGCCAGCTTTTGCTGACTTCCGGGTTCTGTGCCCTTTGGGCACAGAAAGCCCCGGGTCGGCGGCAGACACCGCATTTCGCTTCCTGACAACCGGCTAAGTCGAGCACAGTAGACTTGCCTCCAATGATTGGAGGACCCGCAAGCATTTGCAAGAAAGAGTCCGCATGCCTGTGGAGGTTTTGCATTGCACATGCAACTGCATGCCTGCAAACTTTCCCGACCGTCATCTTTAGAAACATCCTTAGCTGGACAATCACTGCCATTATTTCCTTAATCCAGTTTTTAGCATGTTGCTTACATCTTGCTGCTGCAGTCATGCTTGTTGATTCCGCTGCCGTGGCCATTCCGGCTTATGGACCACCAGCCACACGGGTGGTGCCAGCTACTCTCAGTTTCATACACTTGGGTGTTGAGGCTGAACTGGGAGGGCTGGCCAGGATGTCCCTTGGCCGCATCATGGGCTTTGCTTTGTGAGATTGGGCCCAAGTGGTCGCGGGTATGCCATGAAGGCCGCGAACAATCCCGCAAATTAAAGCAATAGCCACCATGGAGCTGTCCAGAAGCTACCCGAAATTGTTGGATGCCTGAGCGTTTTGTGTGGCTTTGTTTCCATTGTTCAGTGCCATCTGCATGCTGCACTCATCGTTTCCCGCTCATAATCCTCCACGGGCCTTAGATCGCCGAGGATGAAACATTCACTGGCTGGCAGGTACTTAGTATTGCGGGGAAGGGATTGGGCTGAGCTGACGGTCGAGCTTAGGATCAAATTCGAGCTTATGATCAGACTTGCCATCATTTCCCATAGTATTCCCCCCCGCAGCCCCTAACAGTCAATTTTTCCCAACCTACTTGAGCCACTAAAGGGAATGCTTATACTGGGGGTGGGTGCTTGTTTAAATTTAAGGGGAAGAGAACACCCAGCTCCAAAGCCCAATGCCCCAAAGCGCAGCTGCATCCCATAGCAGAAAACCCTAAGTCCCGAAGACTCAGCCTTATCCTCTCCCAAACAAAAACCGAGAGCCAGGTGTAGCCCCCCTTCCGGCAGTTGACTGGTACCATGTTTGTTTGTGGTAATGTGAAAGCCTAAGCCGAAGAGATTCAAGAGACCCCACAACCAGCCTTGACGAGAAACTAAGGATGGAAGGGCCAGGAGATGCATCGTGCGATGATGCAAGGCGGCAGACGCAGCAGTTCAGGGTGCAGTGGATTTGGGGTGCGCCCGTCTAGGGCTTACGGTTCGTGAGCTTGAGATTTTCGGGTCTAGGGGCGGGGCACCTGCATTGCCTAAGTGGGAGGTTCTCAAGGCATGTGTTCCTTTTGGCACGCTTACAATAGGGACCTTCATGTCTGGGCCATATGAGGGATCCTGCTTTAGCAACCGCACTGATGATTATATTCTTGAATGCTTGAAAATGCTTTCTAAGTGCGGTGGAATGTTTTGTGATAGCTGTTGCAATCCTTGGGGTTTTGCGAAAAGCGGGGACAAGCAAAAACGCCTCGAGTAATGAGACCGTTTGCATAATCCCAACCCAGAAAATTAGGACGCTGTAGCTATCAATTCTGATACTTGAGGTTATCAGTAGGACAGCCCCATACGCAACCTCATGAGGTTCGCGTTTGCGTTTTCCTAAACTCTGCTGGAGCGTTGCAATGCTTAAGTGTTGTGTAGCAGTGAGCAGCAAACTTCATTCTCCATTTGACTAGCCTTTTTTTTCAATCACTTCTTCTTTAGCGTCCGTTGATAGAGGTGGGATACCATGACATGAATCCTGCTTCAACTTGATTCTGACTATGACCGCGCTCGCTACCCTGCTCCTATTGCCAGGACCACAGTGTCGCCAAAGGTGCTTGCAGTGGCTGTTTCGCGAAATAGCGAGAACTCCACTGCGACAAGCAGCGCCTCAGCCTGCAACTGGTGATGCTTGGGGTTCTCAACACTCCAGTGAAATTCAAACAAAAGGGAAGTTTCCTGTTCTATCAAGATTCAGGAAGAAACTCGTATAGCAAGGCACTTAGTTGCACGATTGCTGGCAATGCACCTTCTAATGAAAGGATCCTTGCTATGAGAACCCCAATGACCTGGAATGTGAAAGAAAGGAAGCTTTTCGTATCGCATTTGTTTTTGCTCGATTGCCCGTTTCAGGCTACCTGTTTGGATAGTTCTCGTTGGGGCGATGGATGAGCAACAGAAGCGCATTTCCAACTTGTACAGCCCTGTCTCAAGGTGCGTCTCAAACAAATCCACCCGGAATGTCTGGAATGCAATTGTCAGATGCCTGGGGTATCTACCGCTATATCAGAAGGCTCCCAGTTTGCTTCGCAAGCAAGCTTTGGCAAACGGAGACTTGCTGACAACGGAGACTTGCTGAGAAGCTCACTGAGCCTCTAATTCCTCGAGCTTCAATGTACGAGGTTAGATCAGATGTTGCTATATCATGTTTCATACGGCCGGAAAAGCTCGATCGACTTCCAGGCCCGGAATACTGTAGACCCCAAGAATTCACCGCCTAGCAGCATAGGGAAGCCCGCATCCTAGGAAGGGTCGGCCTGCTGTTAAGACCAGAAATCTCACAGAATTACAATCTTTCCAGAATTTTGGGCTGGTAAGGTCATGAAGGTCCTTGTCAACAGCGTCGCTACCCACATCTTCAAAAGGTTGAAAACACCTGTCGATGATCATTGGACGTCTCAAGCACTAAACACTTCGTCCTAACCCCTCAGCCTCAAGGCCCCCAAACCCCCAAACCTAGCCGCCAAACCCTGCGTTGAGCTCCCAGGCTCGTTGTAGTCACCCCCCCCCCTCAGCAGACAAAATAATGACATTTTCCTGACTGGGAATGTGACAAGATGCCGGAGCTCTAGCCCTGACATTATAGAGTGAAGTGTCTGGATTATTGGGCAAGGAGTTTCGTGTGGTTCAGTGGCAAGGTACTCTGCGGAGGTGAGGGGCTGTTCAGCACTACTTCTGCAGGCATCCTGAGTCCTGATCAAGAGGATGATGGCGCTTTTGCGGGCGGACTCATGTTGAGAGATACCTTGTTTCCATGCCAGGATTTCAGATGCTGGTCGTTTGACGTGATCCTTAGTGTGGTGTGGTGGTTTATCCAAATTCACTTTGAAACCTCCGCTTTTTCAGACATACCTGCTGGCTGAAGTCTCTAAAGCCTCATGCACATCTTGAACTCTTGCTCCCTCCTGAAAAGGGGGCATGGAAAAGCCCTACAAACTTTCTGTAGAAACCTAAGCCCTTCAGCCCGCCGAAACCTCTTCTGCTGCATCTCGGCTCCCAGCATCCTGCTCCAAGCCATTCACCTTCGCTGTCGATCGCATTCTTGCTCATCAGAAAACATGATGAAGGCCCTGGTGGTCTTGCACCAAAGGTTCCGGGTTGCTCAGTTTCAGTTGGGCGGTCTAGGTGAAACATGAGTTCCTGACACTAGGTGCAGTCTCAGACTCAGATCGAGCCCCTTAGGTCATCCCGTACTGGTCGCTCGTTGGGGGCATGATTTCGCGTCAAGTGCGACACACATTCCTCCAGAGTGGCCTGTTTAGGAGTCTCTCAAGACAAGAACGTCTTAGTCCTTAGCCCCTCAAAGGGACCCATCCTTTGGATAAGCCCCCAACTCATGTGATCACAACGGCCGACAGAGACGCACTCGAAGTGGTTTCAGCGGTGTTCTTGTGGAGCACTGGTGATTCTACCTTGGGCATTAACCATCACATTTCCTGCTACTGTGAGCACACTGCTACCTATCAAGAGCCGGAAATCCTATCCTCTCATGCCCTGTGCGCTACCTTCTGTATAAGATGAGGCACGGTATCTATTACATGGACGAATAATGACGAGTATGATGTAGAGAATAAATACATTGAATGCATGTGAATGTAGAATCCCCCTTCTTAGCGAGATCAAAGCCAGGGCTAAGACCCAAGATTGACCTTACACCCCGGCCCCCCGAAACTGGAAACGTAGTGATTACGAGAGTGCTCACGGGTGCTGCTTTGAGGGAGACTGCGAAGCACGGAAGTCTTAACTCCAAATTCAAAAGCTTTCTACAATAAAGAACTAACTTGTAGACCCAGACCCTGAAATCAGTATCTTTTCTCGTGCAACTGTTACAAGGCCTTCACGTCGGGGCTGGATATAAAGCAGTGACGGGTATGTCGAGGACCTCCCCATGTTTGGTCAAGAGTTGCGTGGTCCACGACAGTTGTTGTCATAAGTCCAGGTCCCGCAACCATGTTGCTAACTGTTGAACAAACAGTCACAGCTTTTGGACCGTCACTGCAACAGGCCATGTCTCGTTCTTCAGCCCATAGCAACAGGAACAATCATTTGAAGAAGAACTGTGGATGTTTAGTAACATTGTTCAGGATGCTGGTCGCATCAATGTTTGTGCGTGTTTGGGAGGTTTGAATTTCGAGGACATTTTGTTTAGCTGACAGAGTCTGACTGGAAGCTTCGCGCCCTGTGTTTGTGCCAGATACGCTCTCGTACAGGTAGCTGCACGGTTTCCAGGGATAGAAAACCTTCCGTGAGAAACTATGCCCCGCACAGGTCTCCGAGATCATCGCGGCTGTGCGTGCCCGGGCAACCAATGCGGTAGAGCTGGCGAAGGCTGGCTGGCGGTGCTGAATTCCATTCACCGTGGTGGCCTCTTCGAGTACTTCCCTTCCAGGGTTCCACAGAATCCCGTTTCGATCCAAGTTCCGGTTCATGATGTGATTATGTTGCGGAATATCGGGACCACCAACCTGTAGCATGATAATTATTCATTCACATTAGTTTTTCAATGCTGCGCAGGAGAGCAGTTCTACAACTGTTTAGCACCATGAAACATGTCCCCAGGCTCATTGCCCACTACGAGCAGAATGTGTGCGCTTGTGTGTGTTGCCCATATTGGACCAAGCTATTCCGGAAAAGGCTTTGTTGCACACCCTTTGCCCTCTCAGGAGTATCTAAGCCCAATGTAATACAAGAATTCCCAGCTGCTTTGCTACTTCTTTTCATGATGCGGATAGTCATGTGCTGTACTTTTCTCAGAGTGTTTTTGACACGAAGCATACCTAAGGATAGAGCCAGATATTCAGGTTGCAAAGAAAGTCAAAGTTGAGGCGACCAACACTCGGGATGATATCTAGATAAGGAAGCTTCAAAACTCAGATCAGCATTGTTGGGATTTGCAAAACACCGCCAACTTGAATTCTGGCACACGTTGTTGTGTTGCAGACGTAGGTCAGTTTCCCAGCAATCACTGCTGAGAAGCTACCCTGGGGCCGTCCTTATCTCATGGCTTCAGTTTAGGCCCTTTCCACGAAGCAAGCGCCAAGATTCCAGCCTTTGCTGTGCTGGTAAGAGTTTGGGAGTTTGACGTTTTTGAGCTATGGCCGTTTCACGAGTACTCGCAGCACTTCGTCCCTACTTCGCTGATGGGAGGGTTGACCCTGCAGCCCTCCGACTCGAGCCTGACGATTGATGTGGCGAATTTTTCCACAAGCGTGTGGCCCGTTGAATCGTTCACGACACCCTTGTTGCCGTACCTTGTTGGTCCCAGACTCCTTATACTGATCGAAAAGCTTGGTTTTCTGGGGCCGTAAACCATGCCTGACGCAGGCGACGGTGGTGAACGTTCGCATGGAAGCCGTGGCGTCGGCGGAGCGACTCAAGACGTCGGCAGGGGCCTCGGCGAGAGGTTACGTGGGATACATCGACATAGGTTTAGATAATTCTGCTGTTTGGCCAGACTCGCAGAAGTGGGTCGATGCCATCATGATGTCATGTGCGCTTTCCGTGGCTTTCCGCCTTTGTGCTTGACAGAGGATACGATGTACATCTCAGCCACCGCGAAGTAGCGCACCTGTCGACCCAAACTCCAGAAGATATTGCGCGCACCAGAGCTGGCCTCATAGGGGCCGTTTTCTTCAATCCCTTGATCGATTTCCTTGCGCTTGCTCTCACTGCCTCATTCCCCTTAAGCACCAGCAAGCAGATGTGTGCCAACACTCTGAATTGAACGTCGCAAAGCGTGAGGCTCCTGGAAAGTCCCTAGAACAAAACAATAAGTATCTCACAGTTTGTCTTTTAAGACGTCTGGATCCGAGGTGGCAGAGTCGGCAAAGGCTGCTCAGAAGATGGCCCAGACCAAAGTGCAGGAGTTTTGGTGTTTGGGGATCATTATCCCTATCAAAACCACGACCGCACCACCGTCATCATCAACAAGACCACTATCGCGGTTCTGTTCTTTGATTGTAGCAGCGGAAGCTGACGCAGGTTCGTACGGGGAATGATATTACTAATAATCACATCAATGCGAGTATCAGAAATATTTGAAGGAGGTCGAGCAGGAGGAGCTAGCTGACGATTGTGCCCAGTGGGTCATAGGGCATCGGGCATTCAGATGGAGTGAAATTATGCTGTTGTTGCATAGGATTCCGACGCCTTGCTGCGGGAATTCCAAGGTTTGCGACAGTCTGGGTTGCTGCCCCATGTTGGCAGATTTTGTTGGCAGATTTTATGCTGTTGCTCAAGGGTTGCGAGGAGGGATTGTTGTGCTTCCCGCAACTTGCGGCAGGTAGAAGCCCATGTGTATCACTGTAGCACCCTTGCCCCCAGGCCCTACCTTCTGAATCGCAGCCCATAAAATGGACTTAATGAAGGAGGTGCTGGATGTCGCTTCGGCATCCAAAGCAGCAGTCTTTAGCAAGGCCGGTCTGGGAGTGTTCGGGTTTGGGGTCAGACCGTCTGAGCGCTGTCCAGGACATTGGATTTTCGTGTTAAATAGTTCTGCTGCATATCTCTTAGACCCTTAAAGTTTTGAGGCTGTGCATGTCGAATTAGATCTGAGAGTTTGAGAACTTGCTTTGCAAGCCCCTTCTTCCAGATCTCATTCTACGCTCAAGCTTGACGGTAGGCCTTAGCGGCTGTAATCTCTGACAGACAATCCGAAGATGCATTACATCGGCGTTCGGAAAGTTTTGAGCTACGGGGCCTTGCTGCATGTTTACTGGACCTGGAATGCAAACATCTTGCGGAGTAGCGGGCTAATTTGTCCAACTGGGCGCAGCNNGCCTTGGGGCCTCCGCTGGGACTAAATAGTATTACCTTCTTAAAGCAGCGTATTAATTACTCCGCTAGCAGGGCCAGTGAAAACGGCATGTTGGGCCCCTTGGTTTGAGGGAGTGGGTCGAACTGTTGGAGCGGCGCAGTATGCATTCCCACAGAACCATGGAGCCCGAAAAGGAAGCCCACAAAGACTACTGTGCTTTGGACCGGATCCACATGGTGTTCCATGTTTGTTTGAGGTCCCAATCACGAAATCCAACACATAAAAGCCGTAAATCCTAACTTCTAGCTCTACATTCTACATAAGCCCCAAAGCTGCAAGACGCAGACCTGAAATCCTAAAACCTGAGCCGTTGCAATTGCATCCTACACGAGGTAAAAGAGGCAGGTGCTTAAACAAATTCTCCAAAAACTAAACAGCAGCCACATTGGACACCTGGATTTAAAGAAATACATTCAAAATCATAAAAACTCAGCTCGCATTCCGAATGTCAAGGAATCAAAGCAGAAGTCTGGCACCCTTGGCCCTTGGACTGTCGGAGGTGCCTTCTAAATACTGCAGCCTCACAACAAATTTTCCCACCTTGCGAATGATTTCAATGCTGAATGAAGCTGCATCCACCTCATTCGGAACCCGATGAATGAAACCTGATAGAAATCCTACTAACTACCTGTAGCAGTATGGACCAAGAAGCAGGTCATATTCCATGTTGTTCATCATTGTTGTAAGCGGTCTCAGCTTCCAGGAACATATTGCACCTTTATAGCAATAGCCTGGCATAGAGAACACCGCTGTTTGACGATGCAGCTGCCTAGTCCAATGTAGGAGAGACCACATGGTTGATACACAGCTACAGCCCTTTTCAGTAGTTCCGTAGACATCCCAGTTCGCTGATGGTAAGTACTACTATTTCGTATCATATCTGCCCGAAATACCAAAGCCCTATCCTAAAACCAACCTGCGCCTAACCCCTACCCCAGAACTCCAAACTAGAAATCTTAACCACGACATCTTGACCGGGAAGCCCCAAGTTGTAAGCCCTAAGCCGTCAGCCTGATGCCCTAAATCCCAAAGCCCATCAAAGCCCTACACTTCATCCCTGAGCCTTCCACATCTTAAACCTCAAACATCTTAAACGTCATCCTGAGCCCCTCACAGGCTCAGGCGGCCCGCGCTGCCGTGGAGGCCAGCTTCGCCGAGCTCCGAACGCAGGGTGTCCGCACCTGGACCATGAACAACTCCAAGGCACGAAGGGAGGTTTTGGGGGTGGAGAGCTCAGAATTTGAAGGTTTTGGGTTTAGGCCTCATAGTTGGGCTGTTCTTGTTCTTCTGATTCTGGTTGCGTAGCATCTTTCTCCAATCTTGGGCGCTTCTGGCGGTATTACATAAGGCTCCTCCTATCTTGCGCCGATTTGCTCGGGTCGGCTTCCAAAATTCTGCTCGAGCATTGTGGGCACTACCCTCGTGGCCATTCACCTCTGCAATATTTTAGGGGCCTAGATGAGTAGAGTGGGGCACCGGGGTATGCAATACGTAGACAACGATCTTGGACATTGTTCTTGGAGTCCTGTAGTTGTAATACAAGCTTCTACATTACAGGAGCTCGCAAAGTCCTGTTTGTGCAAGGTTCCTTTCCCCCTGCTAGTCACTACTCTGCCATAGAAATAACTGGCGCTTTCCTTGTGTTTGCTCCTTGCCCCCGGCGTCTGCAAAAGACCGTTCAGGTGCTTCGTCAGAAGGCCCTCACCACTGTACAGGCTGGGTCTACTTGGGCTTGTTAGGATTGATTGATATGGAATTAGAACGGGCAAAAGCCCCTTTGGTGCTGAGTGTGGCCCAGGGCCATAGGAAAGCGCGTGTCTCCTTCGTCCTGACAAGCAGCAGAGCTCATAGAGAGGGGCTCCATCGGCTCACGGGCAGAAGCTCAGAGGTCAGGGTCTACAGGTTGGATATGGTATGGTCGTGCAGCCCTGCGTCCCCTCTCATGGAACATTGGACAGTCTGCTCAGCTTTGACCTCCACCCTACCCTCCCTAGCATCAGAAACCCATAATTATACCATGAGATCCGATTCCTGGCTACATGCTAGCATGTACTGGTAGCAGGAGTCAACGATTTTGCATCCTACGCGATGTCAATTTCCCCAAGCCTCAGATCCTACCAGGCATTGAGGGATGCTGCCGTGAACCGTGCTCAGAGCGCCCGAAAGTCGACCCTTGAGCTGACCAACACCGCGCCACGGCTGCCACCTGTGGTTGCCTATTGGATGGACGTTTTGAGCAAGTTTTGAGAGTAGGGCTTTGAATGTCAACCCCGAGTGAGGCCTGAACTTGGAGACGCTGAATTTGGTTTCACCTTGGGTTGTGGATCTCTGGCTATTGTCCAGAAGTGAAAGCTTTTTCAAGCCTCGTCGTTGGCAGGGATCAGAGATTTCTATCCCGGGAAGGTTTCGGTACAGTTATGGATCTTTTGCGGTTGCTGCTGCTACACTGCTGCTACCACTGCCACCCCCACTACCTTTACTTCCACTTCAACTACAAGATCAGTAGTGCTCTACTACTACATTGCTATGGCTATGCTATGCTCAAGTCGGCTGCTATCCGAGATATGGGACCTAGACGCAGAGATAGACCTTCTATCGATGCTGGCTTCAGTAAGACAGTGTGTTTACCAGGGAAGTGCGCGTGTCACTCCGAGTGTCCAGACCTTTTTTGAGGGTTCATTCTAAGGTGCGACAGGCGGCAGTGGCACGAACACTTATGGTGGCTTGGTCCATGTTTATTGCGGCTTCTGTTAGGCAAGTGGTTGCGGGGTGTGATGCCCAGGGTTTGACATTCAGGGGTAAGGATCATGACATTTGGTCACCGAAAGTTTGAGGCATAGAAGGGTTACTCAGCGTCTCAGCCCAAGGACTTCCGATCCTATGGCAGGCAGCTGAAGATGTGATTGATTTCTTGCAATGTCTGGGTGCACAAGACACTTTATAAGCCAGGTGCTTGTGTGGGCCACCCCAGTCTGCAGAGCTATCACACCAGCTTATGCCCTCCGCTCTATCCAGCTGGCCGGTACCATGGTGTCCGCTGCAGACCGGGAAAGATGGAAATCCTCATATCCTAGGTCAAGGATCGGGTGGTCACGGCCCACTCTGAACTCCACGCCAAGGCTCCAGTTGGGGATTTCCACTGAAAAGTTGTTTCAGAAGACCTGGCAAGTTCTGCGTGTCAATCGCAGCTACCACAGTGAGTCATGTAATTTGCATTATTGCGACCCGGTTATTACCCTTCATTGTTGTGACAACTGTGGGTTTGCTGGGGACACACCAGTGATTTTACGAACGTTAGATACTGGCAGCGAGTAATAAGTCAAAAGCTAAGGTTTTTGACGAACTTGTTGGTCTCAGAACTTGTTGGTCTAAGTCCAGCAAACTGATATGGGGAACTGATAGAAACTGAGCCTGTTCGAGCCCGAGGCCCCGAAACCTTAGCCATGGACCTGATACCCGAACTCCCAAGCCGTGCAACTCTTGCTACCTTCATTCTGAGAAGCATTCCCTGTCTGTATTTTTTCAAGAAGTGGTCGAAGGCGAACAGCGCCGTCGCTACCGCCAAGGCAAAGGCTGTGGAGGTGTCCAGCAAGGCAAAGAGCGCTGCCAAGGAGCTTTGGGCTTTGGGCTTGCTTCACATGACTTCGGTGTGCAGGCGACCATGAAGGTTTGTCAACGGGATCGCAGGGATCAGGACTTTGCGTTTGCGGTCTTAAAACTCATGATGACTGTAGTGACTTTAGTTTGGGGTTTTGGGGGTGAGGGTGGGGTGGGGCGGTTGCGACTTCAATGTACGCCGTTCCGCATTTGTCTATCCTGCAGCTAGATGATATCATTCATGGAATCGTCAAGAACTGCTTCAGACTTGAGACTTGAAGAGCATAGGGAGAGATCTTTGCGAGTCTCATCAATTTGGATGCTGCTGCTTTTGCCTTCCCGCTGCTTTTCGACATGTGGCAAGACAAAATTTAATTGGTGACCTAGGTATGCACAACTTCTGGAGTTGTGATGCAGCCCCGACCATATGTCTGAGGAGCCTTGCTCTGAACTACTATAGAAAACTCATTGGGTTCATCCTGTGTCCAGGATGGTCATGTCCAAGCAACGGCGGCTGGAATTGCAGGCAACTAGTTCCGATATCTCTGGGCTCTGTGCATGCTGTATTTGCAGGCCTTGCTAAATGTTGCATCAGGACTGTAGGAGTGACGAAAACTCTGTGACTTCAAGACAGGGCCCGGGTTTCAGGCATCGTTCCGGCGATGCTCCGTACTCCTCCGGTCAGAAGAAGCTCTTCATGCCCGCTACAAGAACCACAACGCCCAAAAGGGTTCTAACCACGCAGATCGCTAAAGATGTATTTTGACAAATGAGATACAAACGCATCGATGTCACATACCCTGCACTTTCAAGCCCTGGACTTCAATGAGCACTAGAAGGAAGTCACTTGCAAGGATGAGCCCTCGGCTCTCGAACACCCCTAACCCAGGCGGTGCAGCCACTCTCGGTGCCACCGGCGGTGCCACTGGCTTGGCAGCCGGCACAGTCGTCGGGGCCGCGCTGGGAGCGCCTCAGCTGGCTTCGGGTTTACAGCCTTTGGTTAGGGCTCAGCGTGTAGGACCTGGTAGGGTTTTCACGGATTTGGGTTCTGAGGTTGGGGTTCATGGCCTGGCTGTATGAACCCGGCCTTGAACACTTCTGGATTCAAGGTCTACGGTTTAGCACCCTGAAGCCTAATCCAAAATCCAAAAGCTGCCAGGTTTTCGTGGAAGTTCACTGAGGTTGCTCCGGCCCTGTTCACCTTCGGCCTCTCCATCCCGATCGGTGCAGCCATCGGCGGCGGAACTGGATTGGCAGCTGGGATATATGGAGGATTTAGGGTTCAGACCTTATTGTAAATCATGGGCTTGCCTGTTTAGAGTTTAGAGATTGAGGTCTGAGGTATCCGGAGCTCTGAAGACGTAGAGTCCTACGGCGCCAACTCCCAAAACCCTCCATCCCAAAAGCACCTCAGGCCGTCGGCACCTCCGTGGGTGCCGCAGCCGGCGCGGTTAGCGGTGGCGCTGCGGGCTACGGCGCTTATGCCAAGCGCGGCGCCACTTGGGCTGTGTGAGCTGTATAGTCGTTCCATGAATAGCAAAGATCTTCATAACAGACGCTTTCCTGACCTTAGTGGGCGAACCCGTATGTCACCATGTAGTCATGCAAGACACGCCTCTGCGGATGAACACCTTTCTTCTCGCCAAGTGAAAGGCATACTTCCGTTATGCAGCCGCGGCCGTGAAGCTGTCAATCCCAGACCTTGAACACCGACGCCTTCAACTCTTAACCTCAATCCCAAAACCCCACAACAGAACCCGCCAAACGGAGATCAGTAGCCATCACCACTGCCGCCGCCATTGCTGCCACCACAAGTACAACAGCAGCGGCAACGGCAGCAGCGGCAACGGCGGCAGCAGCAGCAGCAGCAGCAGCAGCAGCAGCAGCAGCAGCAGCAGCACTAGCAAAGGCGACAGAGGCGGCCACGACAGCAACGACGGCAACAACAGCAGCAGCAGCAGCAGCAGCAGCAGCAGCAGCAGCAGCAACGGCAGCAACGGCAGCAACACCAGCACCAACACCAGCAGCAACAACAACAACAACAACAGCAACAGCAACATCACTGATGCTGATAAGAACAACTAGACTCCCGCTGCTCCTGCTCGCTGTTGATGCTGATGCTGATGATGCCAATGGTGCTGTTGATTATGAGGAGGGGTGCTGTTGATTATGAGGAGGAGGACCTTGATTATCATGGTCGTGATGATGATGACCAGTACCTTCACGGTGACAATAGTGTCGGCAAAAGGAATGAACACAAGCCCATGAAGACCCTATTGCCTTATCCTAGTCATCGCGCCCCTGCATAACGCCTTGGCAAAGGAGATCCAGGAGATGCGCAAGAACGCCGTGAGCAGGGTCTCCTCAGGTGCAGGGTTTCTTTGAGGAGTACGGTTTGAATCGGGATTCTGTAAGAGGTTGATAGAAATGAGTAGTTGGTGAGGGATTCAGAGCCTGAGGTTTGGGAGGTTCTTAAAAAGTTTCGTTTTTGTTGGCGATTTTTCAGCAGGGGCGCCTTCTTTCTCTAGAATGCACGCTGCTGGTTTTGGGGTAAGGGGCATGGGAATGAGATGAGTGGGCTCAGGGCGACTCATGTAAGACATGAGACATTGTATACGGGGTCTAGGGATTGAATTGGGTTGAGACTTGCAGGGCTGATGGTCCAGGATTGTGAATCACTGATGGGATCATGGGGATCTTATCGATCCATCTCGAAGTTGAGTTTGGGAGCATCTATGGGCCTCAATGGGTCCCTTTTTGGGGAAGTACATAGAGCCCTTACAGAGTTTCCAATGGTCCTCCGCACAAATTCCGTTGAAACTAGGAGGCCTTGCCTGCACTTGTAGGGCCTTGATTACCGTACTTCCCAGTATTTTCAGTCGTGAGGGTGGTGCTCCATCTGTTCCATCAACCATATGCGTGCCATTGAATGCCAAGAAGTATATTCAGTGCTTTTAGGTAAGATCTAGTGTTGGCACCCAGGCCCTCAACCTCCACCGCAGACCGCTTGCGGATTGCCCCATATTGGGAGGGGCCCTTGGTGCCAGTCCTCAACCTTCCCCAGAAACTCACCGTTAGCCACCCGTGACGTCATCTATTCCCTATAAGACCGCATGCATCAACCCTACTCCTTAAACCCGCAGACCATGGTAAAGCCCACACTGCTAAATCTTAAGCCCCAAACCCCGATTCCTTAAACTGTAACTAAACCCAAAGGTGAACAATTGAAGCCTCAGACCGTAAACCGTAAATCCCAAATCTCTAAGATCAGGCGTGGACCTGGTCAGGGGCAAGGCTGTGGCCTCCGTGGACTTCGTGAAGGACGCTTGAGGGGGGTTTCAGATGTGGGAAGAGGAGTTTGGGCCTTGGGGTGCTTGGGGGAAGGCCTCCACACCTTGCGTTTAAGGCCTCCCTGAAGCTTTGGAGATTGGCAGTGTGAGGACAAGGCGTCTGCTGTGCGCGCTCGCTTTGCGGGCGCAAAGGCGGCCTGAGAGGAGCAGATCTGAATTATTTTGCTATTTTGCAGGGTTTTTGGGGTTAGTCTTTACAAGGGACCATCAAGAATGCTAGACATTAAGGTTCGGCCAGGGTCTTGGGGCCTGGCAAAGGTGTAGAGTTTTGAGCCTGAACTTCCGAATCCCTTCATCTTCCCGTTTTGACCAGTGACCCCGCCCGTGCGGCGTAGGCCGGGGAGGCGGATCCTGCTACCTGTATAGACGGGTGCAGTGGCACTGCCAACTCAACGTGCATGGGGTTCCTGGGTACAAAACAGCTGTTTTCCATTTCGAGGTGCGCGCGAAAGCATGGCGCGTGCCCCGTTCCCCCCCGGAAGTGTGTACAGGACCGGTATACAGTGGCAACTCCCTAGATGAAGGTTTGGGGCCTCGTCTCCGGGAGTGCGCACTCAGCACTAGTCTCCAGTCCGCAATGTGGCTGACAACGTGGCCGTACGCGTTCGAGGTGAAAAGCTTCTTGGAGCAGGACATGGCAAGAGGGACTTTGTAAGTCGAGTCGTGAAGCCTCTACGTATCTGTTTCTGGTGCCCCTTCCGAAGCTGTCTAAAGTTTTTTGCTATTCCCAGTAATTTTTTGAAGCCGGCCCTGCTGGGGCTCTTCAGTATTCCTGGCATTCCATCCTAACAACTGCAAATTACGCTAGTCTGGAATTTGCGACACTTGTGGTGTTTCCTTTGCGTGCGTACATAGTGGTCAAAAGTATAGAAATTTGAGTTTATACAAGTGGGCTTTCTTGCAAAGAGCAGGCTTCAAACCAGTGGAAGCCATACACCTTATGCACCTTCAAACCTTCAGAGAGGGAATGGACCCCGACAAAAGACGAGTCCCTTTGAATCCTGCCAGGAGAACCGCAATAAGCCTTCGGTAAGTGCCCGTGAAGCACAACAAACCGCGGGCCCCTAGGTGCCGCGTCCACACCACGTACTTCCTTGCTCCCATCCTCTGCGCTAGTCCCTAGCCAAAGCCGCGCAGCTGCAAACCCAAGTGGTGCGTAAGGATGCCGAGCTATAGGTTTCCGAGCTTCAAGGCTAGGGGTTGGGGCTAGTGTAATTCCATGTTTGAGCGCCGATGTGTCCTTTCCAGGGACAGTACTTATCACGGCTGAGACTCCCCCATCAGGTCAGGAGTAAGTTGCTTGCAGCCTAGCATTCCAATACAAACAGCCTAAGATTCCAAGATCGCTTGCCAGCTTGATCGTCTTGTTCCTGTCGTTTTTGAGAACCGTCGTAGGCAGCGCTTATGCTGTTGTTTTCGGGAGGCAGGGGCATACTATGTCTGCTCGCTTCTGTCAGAACTCCAGATCAGCACAGACTTGTTGAACACCTTCCCATGCTTTTTGCGGAGAATCTTTGCAAGCTATTCTGCAAACGAATGTTGGTTGAGATGCCAAGGCGGCTGCAGATTTTTAGTTTACATGATGTCTTTTTGCAGTGATCCATACCATGCATCATGATGTCTGAATTTTCAACTTGGTGCAGCTGGACCGCCCTTCCACCACCCAGCGCGCTCAGACAGGTTCCCCGAAGACGTGCATTCCAAGTCTTCCAAAGAGGGGGGCAACTTGCAGTGAGCTCGAAACCTAAGCATTCCAAAACAACAGACCCTGCAGTCAAACAAGACTCCAAACCCTCGCCTTCTGGATGAAGGTGGGTATACCCCACGGCAATACAGGAGCCTTGAGACAGAGGCCTTACACTTTCAAAGCGTTTACTTCTACATCCTTGAAAAAAACCCAGAGCCCCAACGAAACACAGCCAGGTGTTTGGAGACACAGTTCCAGTTCTCCACAGTTGCCAGTAAAGCCGCCTCTGTGGCGCGGCTTTCGGAGATTTTCAGGCAAAAGGGGTTCAGTGTCAATAGGGTTGCGGGTGTTGGGATTTGAAGCATTCGAGATTTTTCTGCCTTCGAGTCTGAGATCTGCAGCTGAGGTGCAGATATTAGGAGCAAAATTTTGGTCTTTGGGTGGTTTTCCTTTCTAAGCTACGCAGGGAAAACTATTTCAGAACTAGTGGAGAGGTTGGCTGGCAGCGGTCAGGATCGGCCAACGTTCAGGATTGACATGGGGTCATCATCCATCACTTCATAAGCGACTCGCGGTCAGCCTCAGTCATATATCCTTTCCAAGCCCCAGGTAGGCCCCTTCATCTCCCTTGCAGTGGCAGCTGTTTTTTTTGCTTACGGGAGGGTATCAGAGTATTGGTTTCATGTTCTTTGTATTTCAAAGCAGTACTGCTTTCATAGCTTTTTTGCCAGCATCGTGGCCGGCGTCGTCGTCCGCATTGTTGTCGCTGTTAGTATGGTTAACATGACGCATGTGCTCTTACATAACATCTCATCCTTTCCAGGATTGATGAAGAATAGAAGGAAGCGGGAGTCTTCTTGAAGCAAAACTCCGCTTATGTTAGGAAATCATGGGCCATATTAGCATTTTTGCAGAACCGATTGACGCATTCTGGCTGCGTGGGGGGCAGCTTACAACGGCTAGCTTAGAAACCCAAACCCTCCTTAGCCTTAAGCCTTTTAAGCACGGCACTCTGCTGGGCCCCTGAATCCCGGAACCCTACGCCTTACGCCTTCACTCCGAACCCGTACCACCTTTTGCACGTCCGCGGATCTGAGGTTGCCTCGGCCGTTTCTCGGCGGCAGTATACTTCCCGCCAAATCGGGCATGAATGCAGCGCGTTCACACGAATTTGTGACAAAAAGTGATCTGATATGGCCACCAAAGAACTTGCACGATGTCATGTCGCGCCCCCGCTACCAGGAAGCAACTGCTTTGTTTTCCAGTTTTGTGATAGCGATGTGCTGAGAGAGGTAGGGTTTTCTTGCCAGCAGCCAGGGTGTGAATGTAAGCAGGGCGCCATTCCGGTAGTACCAATAAGAAAGCCCCAAGGGCATGAATTCAACAGAGGCTCTGGACTAGCCATCCTGCGTAAGTTCATTTCACTAACAGCAGAATCTTGTCTTGACGTTACTGCATGTGTACTTAGCCACAACCTGCCCAGGTATTCTTATAGCTGTTCTAGTAATTCTAGCCAGCGCCTGGCCTCTTTTGCTTTCATGAACTGCTCATACTCGATGTCGGCCGCACCGGACACTGCTCCCAGGGGTTCCAGGCGCTCACGGGTCTCTTCTTGGCGCTCCTCACGAACATGCAAAACGCAAGAAGCATGCCTCGAGTGGTGTTTGCAGCGCTTGCGCTGCTTGCACACCCGCTGCGGGTCCCGGCGCAGGAAGTCCCAGCAGAGGCCGCCATACGGCCCGAAGGGCGTCACCCTTAGCTCGATGCAAGGCGCACATCAACTGAGCACCCAGCTGGCCGCGAAGAGCCATGCTGGAGACAGGTTGAAGCACGCGTGTGCTTACCGAGCCCCATTTTGGTATGTTCTCTCGGTCAGTCTGTTCTTGGATCAGGCTTCGCCCCGGCCCACGCCATTATCACGTCTGCCTTCGAGCGCCTGCAACTAACCAGAGCATCCGTACCCAAGGCATACGGTCACCAGAGCATCCATGCCCAAACCAGTTTGAAAGCTACATTCGCTCTTTCTAGTGGCGATGGGAGAACAGCCACCTCATGCGACTGACAGGTGCTTCTCTCCGCTAGCAGCAGCAGTAGCAGCAGCGGCAGCAACAGCAGAAGCAAGAAGAACAAGAACAAGAACAGTAACCGGAGAGAAGCCTACAGAAGCCTGCATCAACCTTTTTCGCACGACCTTTCACACGAAATGGACTTGACCCTCTTGATTCGCGTCGACATCCAGGAGACAAAAATAAGAGCGCCACCACAGCGGGAGCTGCATTTTGAGGGATCGGTTTTAACGGTGGCGGGATATTCTAGTATGAACCAGCAGACAATCTGGTAGCATAAGCTGTCTGAATGCAGGGGCTCTCTAGAGGACCTATTCAGGAAGTTTTGTCCAGAGCCTAGGGCAATAACAGACTCATGTGGTCAGACTACCTTGCATGCGGGGCGAGTCAGAACCAAGACCTTCGTAGCAGTAGCAAGTGACCATAATGAGATTTCCTGCCAGGAATTGAGGCAGCCGCCGATTGAAGTCCT
The DNA here is from genome assembly GCA_905231905.1 of Symbiodinium pilosum. Taxonomy (NCBI): domain Eukaryota; class Dinophyceae; order Suessiales; family Symbiodiniaceae; genus Symbiodinium; species Symbiodinium pilosum. Next base: position 19,094 of record CAJNIZ010005581.1, on the reverse strand, counting down.
TAAGACGTTTTGGGTGCAGGGTTCTGATTTGCTTTGAACTTCTATCTACCCCATGAGGATTAAATTCGCTTCAACCAGAAAGCATACGACTTCCAAGAGCTCCGGCGCCCCAAAGCAGGCTCTGCAGAGCTCAGCAGATGTAAATGATCTAATCAAGCGGCCAGAAGGGCACACCACATCTTGCCAATACCTGATAGACCCCCACAGCATTCTTCGGAACCCAGCCACTCCGGCTCCTTTCAAAGCCCATCAGAAATCGTAAGTCCCCACAAGATTCGATGACTCTATAAACGTCACAAAGCCTTGCAAAGATGCATCGAAACCTTGAAGGGCCCAAGAAGGCCTGGCAAAGCTCCAACAATCACCTTGAAAAAGGAAGGCGATTTCTGAGCGTACAACTTATCACACCTCGGGCAAGTCTGTGCAGCCTTAAAGCCTTGAAGACTTTACACCTCCTGAGCGCTGAGCCCACAGCCCTTAGACCCCTACACCCCAAACCATTATCATCCTTCATGATCCTGAGGTGGAGTAGTCAGTCGCTGCCAGTGCCTCCCTCGCCCTCACCTGGAACACCTGGGTCCACGAGGAGACCTTGGTACTCTTGCAGGGTTGGTTCAGGGCCAGGGTTTGGAGTTAAGAATGTAGCGTTCGGGGATCAGGTTTTGTGGTTCAGGTTTCAGTGTGCCGAGTGTAGTCTTCAGGCTTGGGTTTCGGGGCTGAGGTTTGCAGGGCCGGGCTGCATTAATATTGCCATGAGGGTTGCAAGGGTCTACACTCTGATTCTTATACCCGGCTTGAAGGGTGGGAAGAGTGTGTTGTGCAGGGGTTAGGCTTAAGGTTCGAGATGTTAAGGCTTGAGCACAACCCTGAGCGGATCCACAAAGATTTCTTTGAGTGTGTCAATGGTCACAAAGATCTATACTGGACTCCATATTGGTCTAGGACAGGGGAAGCTCCCATTACTTCCTGTCGACTCCCTAAGTACAGCCGCTACGTAGTACTTGTAAAGCCCACTTGTCAGGAATTTTGGGGCCCTTTTGCCTGCGTCTTCCCTTGCGGCCTGTCCGGAGCCGCCACGCAGCCTCTCAGCGCAGAAATCCTGGAGATGCATTCGGACTGAAAGGGGGCGATGTGGTAAAACAGCGATAGGATTGAATACGGGCTCTATATTGGTTTACAGGGGTTACCATCTCACAAGACTATACATGGAGCTCTCAAACGACAGTCTTTGTAGAGCCCCTTTTGGAGATGGCTGCTTGGCAAGGTAGTTGCTTCAGAAACTTCAGGCAAAAGGGCTTGAGCTACCAACTAGACAGCTATTGCACGAACTGTCTCTCAGGAGTGCTTTCTCAACTGGTTACGAAACAACACAGGATGCCGGACTCAAGAGGTCGCTGCTCAACCCTCAACATCCAAACTCCAGGCAAGAGGCGCAGATTAGGTATCAAGAGGCTTCTAAGGTTTCCCCAATCAAGAGTGCTCGCAGTCCTCAGATTGTAGACTGGCCTTGACTGCCATGTTGATCTCTTTGTTGAACTTGCCGTGCCGCCGATATGTCTGACTGCGAAATCCGCTGATGTTGGCCCATGTTCTTTGACGAGATCCCTGCTTCTCACGATGCGTCCCCTTCATGTTTGGGCTCGATGTGCAGGTGTAGGATCACAATTATCCGTTATCCAGACTCCAGGGTCTTAATTTGTGACTCTCATCTTTGCATCCTCAAGGCCAGAAGCTCCAAAGCCCTAAAGCTCCAGTTTAAACATGCTGGTTAATATCTCAGGCGACGAGGAGATCCTGTCAAAGCAGGATCCTAAATACCGAGAATAGACATGCTCTAGAATCTTCAGACCCCCAGGCAATGTTCCAGATTGACCCTGATCCCAAAGATCCTGAGGATACGGACCCCCCAATGGGATCCAGAAGTTGGAAACGCCCCGGGATGGAATGTAGGTTAAATGAAGCCGCCTCGATCAGCAATCCCTTGAGGCTTAATTGGTTCTGCCCTTTCCTCTGCACTTACGTCGACCGAGGCCGCCGAGATTTTTTACAACGCCAGTGCTTGGAAGAATGCCTACAGATTTATCTTTTCGGGGGTCATGAACCCAAGGTTAGGAGTCATGTTGCGTTTCAGGGTCTGAGCGAGGTGAGCTGAAATGAGCGGAGGGTTTTACGAGGCGAAGGCGGGAGGTTTTCAGTACATGCGCTTGATGAGCCAACATCATGGGCATTTGCCCTTTTGTCTGGGGCCTCATGACGTCATCTGTGTTCCTGACACGAGAAAGTCACGTCTGAACTTGGCACCCAACCGCACGCATGCGAAACCCGAGTTGAACAGTGCTGCTGACAGGATGGAGAAGCTGAGTTGTGGTTGAAGTCTTCCGCCCGACATCCAAGCATGGTACCACCTACCACTACTGCGATTTGACTCACTGCTACCGCTCCCGGTGGTGCTTCTGCTCCATTTCCTGTTCCTCTTATGAAGAATATTTACTAATCATTCTTCTTGAATTCTTACCACGCCCACCACACAAGAGCACGGAAACCTCCCCAGCCACACGTAGCCTGGCCGCAGGGCAGCGAGGGAGGCTACTGCCAGGGGAGCTTACCTGTTCCTGCCCTGGTGGTGCCGGGCTTACTGGAAGATACTTAGGTGACTTGGGTTCGGTTTGAGGAGTGTCTGCCGGTAGGGAGATATTCCAGGAAGATTCAACTTCCTATTTTGGAGAAATACTCGGAGCCGCTGTGTTTGCGCGCTTTTTCGGGCATCTACAGACCAGGTCTAGCGTCCAGAGTTTCAGGTTTGTGTCTAGGGTTAGGTTAGCAATTAGCCTCATGGCGTGAGGGTCTCTTCTCTCTTCGACTTCTAGAAGTCGAGAAATATGCCTGACCCGTACCACCTCAAGTGCCGTGAAGTCAAACTCCTCCCATAGTCAGTCAATCTCATGTCCGGTGCCACCGCGGTCACTGGCACCATACCAAGATGTTTTTTCCGTTGACCTTAAACCCAAAGCCGCCCTAAGCGTTTAAGCCTTGAAGTTTTACTTGAAATTGAAGTGCCCAGAACCTTTGAGCCCATGGCCTTGGCTGTCAGGCAGATCGCTTGCATGCCCTTTCCGAAGGAGAGGATCTCGGAGAGGAGGCCTTTCAATCATTTTTGCTTTCAGATTTCAGGTTTGGGTTTGATGGCTTGGGGGCCATGGCTTCGTGTTTTGCGTATGAGATGTGTTGTCTAAGGTCTTGTGGGTAGACCGTTCGGTGTAAGGTTTGGGGTGGAGTATGCTCTTAAGAAGAGGGAAGAATCCCAAGGAGGCAAAAACGCATGCATGCTGCAATCTACTTAAAAACATGAGCATAGAACCGGGATCAAAGGTCCAACCGTAGACTGAAGCCACGTGCTGCGCAGCTACGCTTACTTAGATGGCTTAAGCTATGCCCAACCTCTCTTCTCTTGAACCTTGAACTTGGAACTCCAAACCCTCAACCCGAAACGCTGCCTACACCACTTGGAACTTAAGCTATCCCCCACATGCCACGGGCTTTGGACTCTGGAGGCTCCAGATCAGCTCAAGAGCGCTCTGGCCAAGGTAGAGGCTGTTTACGCGGAGGCGGGTGCTTAGATGGGATGGGTGAAGAGCAATCATTCGCATCTGTTTGAATACTGGGCTTGTGCAAGGATTAGGCATCTAATTAGACAGTAATGTTGTGGCTTGTTATCCTAACAGCTAAGGTCATCCTGTTCATACAGCATGTCAAGGCTGACTCGAGGGTTCCAAATAGGTTCTTCAGCATGACTGGATGCGGGCTTACTTGTAGAAGTAACACTGCTTCCTTTTGATTTGATTAATGCTGTAATCCTCGCGGTAGAAATCAGAGTAATCGAATTTCTGTCAGGGTTTCAGGACCAGGGAAAAATTAACGCGTCTATTTGCTTGAGCCCTTGGAATTTGCATTTGGTTCGCAGACAGCACTGGCAGACAACTGAGCTCAGAACACCAGCAAACAGTTATTTACTGTGGAGGCCTGAGTATTTTGTAGCATTATTCCGCTATGTTTGATTTGGGCATATTCCCCTTTCAAGGCATCCTACACATCAAGCCCTACCCCAACCCCAACACCTTTGAGCCCAATCCTCAAACAATCCGTGAAGAAGGGGGTGTTGAGAGCCCTTCCAGGCGCTGAAGAGCAGTGAAACCGCCCGAAAGGCGGCTCAGGATGCCCAGAAGGAGACACCTTCTGTTAGATGCGCATGAAAGGTGTTTGGTAGGCGTTGGGTCTAGGGATGCAAATTGGATTTGTTATTTGTAAATGTAACAAGGGTTAGAAGAGGCAGCTTTAACACAATTCTGGAGAACAATATTGCAGATTTCTTCTTATGGAGTTTGTAGTTAAGAGAATATTCTGTCTGTAAAACGAGAATCCTATTGTCGAGAATTCCTACGGTGCCCCCCCCCCTTCATGTTTATTCGTAAGCTATTTGTTTCACCTCAAGAAGCCCCATCCAAGAAATGCATCGAGTTTGGAACGTATAGTATACGTGCAGGTGAAGGACCTCTTTTGACCAAATTCTGCACCCAGAGCCTTCTGAGTTCAAAACCCTAAAGCCTTTTCAGAACCCCGTCTTGCAAAAGAGCCATCCTATAGGATGCCAGGCTGAACAACAGGATGGTGGCTGGGTTTCAGGATTTTCATGTTCTCCTGCCGTTGAGCCTGTGTGCATTGCAGATCTGAGGGGACTATGAGGACTAGGCAAGGAGATTTGAACTAGACGCTTGCGGCTGTGCGGGTCTACGTCTTGGAGGGCTGGGAAGTCTTAGCGACTTACAGGGATCCGAGTTCTCGTGGTATACGATATCCATCGCGACCGTACAGTACCTACCATAAGTAGTTCCTTAATCCCATTCCGTGCCTTCCTACGGGACCTGTCGAGCTGGGCCCCGATTACTCATGTTGTGGTCACTGAACCTGAAGTGTCTCAAGATTGCAGGTCCTCTTGATGGGACCTCCTTACAATTCTCTTGTCCTATAGGTCATTCATGCTGCAGCCCCACGCTCAACTAGATGGGGAGCGCAAGTCCAGCACGAACAGGCGTTCATATTACTGCCTCCCCGTAAGGCTATTCTCAATTTTCTGCGCGTTTCTTTGTGGCACCTAGTAAAGACTTTGAAGTGCAGAAGGGGAGTCTTTTTGGGAAGCTGCTCATATCCCTTGCATACTCATACGATTCCAATCTGCCCCAAAGCCGTTTTAATGTATGCGGATCAGTGCTGGTGCCCTTTCGTCCTCATACGCTCATGCTGTTACAAAGGCAAGCCCGTGTAGCGGGCATCTGCATGTGTGACTGATTTTTGTGCCCCTGCATTCAGGCTTGATATTTCTGAAACCACGACTTCAACCAAAATTCGAACCTCCGACCCTCGCTGGTCATGTATGGCGGTTTGTACGAATCACACGGGTGCTGCTGTCTTTCGTATTTGGAAAGCACCGCTGTAAGCTATAGACCCTAACCGTGAAGGCTACGCCTTCAAGCCTTGGGCTGAAATCCTGGTCTTGGATGCTGAAGTTTGTAAGACTCAGCTACTAGGGAAATCTGAGCGATGGTTGATACTCTGCCGCTCATACTCCTGAAGTAATCCACTATAATCCAACCCTTTGGGAGCTGTGGTCCGAAATCACTACTGAGGAGGCAGAGGCTGAACTGGCACTGCTTAAGGGACGTCTGGAGGCTGCAAGCATGTGGGGATACTGGGAGGGAGATGTTGTGTGCATTTTGAAGAAAGCTTCGCTCATCTGGAGCTTGTTTGAGGCTTCATGTCCCCAGCCCCTGCTGACTTTGTACATAGTATCAGAGTTCAACAGCTTAGCGCTTGTGTATTTGAACGCTGGAGTTTGACTAAGCTGAGAGTTTCAGAGTTGGGGCTTGACCTGAAACTGTAACTACGACAATCAGGTCTCGGTTGTATGACATCTAGACCAAATGGGCTTTCTGCTCGGGGATTGGGATTGTAGTTGAGGGCGCTCTGGCCTCAATGCGAGAAGAGGGTTTCATACTGTAGTGTCTGGCAGGCCAGGGCTGACAGGTATGACTAGGCGCGGAAGCAAAACGGGTTATGAGGTATGACTCACGCAGAACATTCCCTGACTATGTGAGAGCTCTCTTCTCCAGCGGGCATTTGTACACACTTACGCAAGCCTTAAAGTGCACAGAAAACGATGTGTATAACAATAATTGTATCTTACAGTGTAAATGTGTGTCAGTACGTTTGAGGCGGGTACTACCTGGGCAGCAATCCCCACCGATTACCAATTAAACGCCGATTTGTACAGGCTTTGGAACCTGTGAATTTGCTGGCCATAGGGGAGGCACCCAACAATCAGAGACGTGACTCCCGAACCTAGCAGATGATTATCATGAGTCTAGGAACCAATCCCCCCCTGCGGAAGGAACAGTACGATGATGCGATGTAGCGACTATTGCACCGTCACAAGTCTACAGGTACAGTGCTAGCGATTTGGCAACGCAAACACATCCCAGAACAGCTAACAGCCCATGAGCGTCTAGCAGCCGAATCAACTCGCATGTACTCCGATGGTTGTTATAGAGTTGTAGATGTCAGAGTATAGGATACCCGCCACCACTATTCCAATTGCTACACAAGCCGCCTGGTAGGCCGAGCAACGCGAGCGGCATCGAGAGCAGCAGGCTTGGGATTCTCAATGCGTTTACTTGAAAAAGGGACATTTGAGAATCGCTTGATATTGTTAAAGGAGTATGTAGGGGAAGGGCAAGTTAAGGGTTGCGTGGCTGGTCGAGGGCTTGCAGTTTAGAGGTCTGTTTGTCTCGAGACCAGGCTACATTCGCCATTCATGTCAGGATAGACGCGGAGGACGAGGGACTTTCTTGAGAAGTTGGCATGGAGCCTTTGCAGGGCTTGGTGCCTGCGTTGGTTTTGTAGGATCGGATCTATTGATACGGAGCATTTGTTCGGCTGCATGCGCGTAGGGCTTAGGCAACACTGTGGAGTCAATTTATTCTCTTCAGAAGCAGGCGTGGCACGAAGAGAAAACCCGCCTCCAAAATTGGCTGCGGCTTGCGATCGACGAGCTTCCGCAACTTGGCAACAGCTTGTTCTGCAGTTTGGCTTAGAGAATCATGCGCAGCTAGAATGGGCCGGGATGCGCGCTTGGTTCAACAGGGTAAGTATTCTCTTACAATGTACATATGCGAATTCCCGTGTCCACGTTTTGTTAAGGGCTCTATTCTTTGAGCATGTTGTTTTGAGTGTGCCGGGACCCCAATCTGCACTGAAATGGGTGGATTGCCCTCAGGGACATTGACTCTGTCCAGAAGCTGGGCTTCTTTTGGCAGCTCTTGGACACATCCTGGGCTTCTCTTCTCCTTGTGTAGTTCCTTCGTGTCCATTTATTTTTTCTGAACGCATGTCAGTGGTAGAGGTGACATACCATACTTGAAGAGTACTTCCAGGCTGCTCCTGTCCAACAGTTGAGGTCTGCATAGTCCTCGAATACTTTTCGCTGTCAAATCCTCCAGCGGCCCCTCAAAGACTTACAAGCACCTTGATGTAACAAGTATGAATTAGCCAAAGCTCCAGGCCAACAGCAGTGCCACAAAGCCTGAGGCCAGCGTGGACCGGTTTCAAGGCGTTGTAAGAAGAATGTTAGTTTGCAGAAGCAGTTGCCTATCCCAGTTCCGGGGGTCGCGAAATGCCCATGCCGGGAAGATCACTTCCCTCAACATCCTGCCTAATGGGATTGCTCATCCCCTGTGAGAAGACCTGCTTCACAGAAAACATTGTTCTTTTAGGGAAGGGTCAGGCTGGCGGGAAGGGAAGTCTTATGACAAGGATGACTGCGGATTATTTCGCGGAGATTCTTGAACGATTTGTGTGGAGGCATGGTTGTTGAACAACTCCTTCCCCACTGGTATAATGCCTCTTTATTTCTTGGAGTTCGTCTGTGGAATCTAAATATTGGAGGGTTTGAGATGCACTGGCTTGAATCCCACGTGAAGGAATGCTGTGGGCTTTGGAGGAGCTGGGCTGAGAAAACAAAGTGGTCTGGCAACATTCGTGTCTTTTCGTGGAGGCTAATAGGACAGGGTAGGGATGTTGATTTTGAGACCTACGTACCACAGTCTCTGCGTTTGTGTTTTGGGACGTGGGAACTCAAGAGTTGTTCCAAACTCAGCTCCCCTAGCAGCTTTGTCATCAAGACCGTCGGACTCCCCCCCCCCCCAGAAAGGGCACGACCTTTGTGAGACCTTGACCTACAGCCCGTCTACATCCATATGCCCTCAAAACGCAAGCTGCATCATGCCCTTCAACAAGGTTGGGCGCTTTCAAGCCATAAGTTGCGGAGGTTGGCGTCTCAGACCGTCGAGTCCCTTGCTGGAAGTTCAACGTCCCTAACGCGGCTGGGCTTCAATTCCCTGCAGCTGTGGATGGATCACATCTTATACCACTGAACGTACCCAGACTACTGTCATTCCCGCAGGATTGAGGGTGCTTCGGTTATCTCAGGGCTTTGCGGTTGTTGCGTGATGTCTTCATGGCAAGATATTTCTAGAGATGCAGGGCACAGGACGCAGGGCAAAGGAGTTCAAGATGTAGGTCCAGGTCCGGTTAGGGCTTCTGATTTTGGGCTTGCTGCAGCCACACAGGCGCTCTTCCCTCTTCCAGTGAGGGCCCGGCTTGGCACGAAAGACATTGAAGCCTTTAAAGCAACTTGGGCGAGTTTTGCGGATGGAAGGGGGGATGCGATGAGTTGTGAGGAGTGGTCAGAGGCTGCCAGCTGGGGGGGACGGGGTGCGTCGTCAGAGGGGCTGGGGCAAGGGGGACTTGGGTTCAACCCAAGTATATCGGGTTCTTATAAGCTATGTTCAACACATTAGGCCGACCTCTACGGGGATTTTAATAGTTGGTCCATGAGTACAGTTATCATTGGCTCATTGGCTCATACGGGCTGCGTTATCAGACGTGGTGGGGTGGGGAGGGCCCGGTTCAGTGGGCAGCATTTGTAAGCTTGTACAACACAACTTCAGCGAGCTTTGTGGAGGTGGGTGGAGTTCTCAGAGCATGTAAAACACGGTTTTGGGGAGCCCGGTTTCTGGGTTGATATTTCGTCATGGGGAACAGGTTCATCAGGGTAGAAATGTTAGTAAGGATCGTTGGGCTTACAATGGAATCTGGCTGCATGGCTTCAGCCTAATAACATGGAGGTTTCTCTGAAAAACTGGGGCCTTTTCTCAGAGAACCTTACAGAGATACCAGCATGCTACCTCTATCTCCAGGCCAGGGGGAGGTCCTATGCAAAACCTTACCTGATGCAACCTAATCTGTTCTGCAGTCTCTTCTCAGTAACTCACCTGCAATCTGATCTGAGCTTATCCAATCTGTGACCTGCACCAGTCTGAGCTGATCTCGAGCAGTCCCAAGGATCAGGATCTTCCTCAAGCTAATCAGTCCCAAGCCTATCCCAACATGGCCATTCCCTAAGGTAATTCGCCAGAATATATTGGGGATCATGCATGCCGGGGCAAGGGCTGGGGGCTGTGCAATACTTGGGAGGTGATTCCTGGCGTGCAGGGTGTGGCATGTAATTCTGTTTCTGCTGGCGCGTTGGTATTGACGTAGAGCGCTTGCTTTTCCCATGGTTCATGTCCTGCTTGGAACGGCGAGTTGCTTGAGCACTGTGATGCTGTAGTTCTGGCTGATGGTGCTAATGGCTGCTGAAGTCGTTGCTGCTGTTGCTGTTGGGCGATGAGCATTTTGTCGGGATCTACAGTGAATCTGCAAGTCTCATTTGTCTACCGTTTGTTTTTGTCTTGCTTCCACTCCACGTCTGTATCCTGCGGACTACTGCTACTACAGCCTCCGCCCCCTTGCCAAGTCTTTTGCTTTCTGCAGCCGGCTGTCTGCGTTAGAAGATTCAATGCTTCCCTGCTGGATTAGGCAGAGAGAGAGGGAGCCCCCAGTTGTCCCAGTCACCCGTCCGAATGTACAGTACATCTTGAGGTTTCAGTCCTTGATGGTTGAGGCAGCAAGTCAAAGGTGACATCCCAACTGGGAGAGCAGCTAGAAAAGGATGCCCATCCTGTTGAGGTTGAGTAGGGCCTCAGGGTCGAGGGAAATGGGGTCCTTCTTGGATGCGCTGTTGTTTACAACGAAGCCAGGAGTTGAGCTCAAACCGCCAACGCAAATACTCGCGCCCAGGACGAGCTTTGTGTCATCCGATAATGACCACAAAGCCTTGTCGCGCCCCTACACTGCCTGGATTCTCGGGCTTGGGCCGAAAGTTGCATGTTTAGGGTTGTTGAACAAGCATGAGGGCTCAGAGCGGCCTCTGCAGTCATGATGGGCAGCAAGCGTGCATAATCGCAAGAGTGGCTGTGTAAAGATACAGACACATATGAGGTATTCCATGTTGAAATGCATTGGCAGTCCCCACATCGCTAAGGGGAACATGCAAAATGTCACGAGGCAGTGCATTATTGCGGTAAAATTGATCTTACAAGTACACCACGATATACCACGATGTAAGATGCCACAAAAATACGTGAAACAAATCTGAGGGCCCTATTCAACCACGCAACTGCCTATTTCAAAACGGCAGTTGCAAGCTCGCATAGCTGTGATGCAATCATGCTCCCTGCATAGTCCAATAGGATGACTCACCGTCTCCTTTTTATCCGTAGGGTTCCCAAAGGGTACCCCTGATAAAACTGTGTATGTGTATTGTATATCTTGCCCTGCGTGAACTCTTTCTGGAAGTCCGTTTAGGTTTCTATTCTCTGGAGTAGGTACAGAGGACATAGTTTGTGCAGATTTCATCACCATAGCAACACGAAGAACCGCGCCCCTTCTAACTGCACATCATAGCATGGGAATTGTAGTTCAAGAAGGATACCTTGAAGAAGTGAGCTTGTTCTCTAGGAAGCACAGTGGACGTGTATCCAAAGAGGAATCACTGAGCTGTAGCTTTAAAGTCGCCGTGCGTTGAGGATTCAAGATCCCATTTGCAGCACTTTCCACACCGGGCCCCTTGCATGAAAAGCTTGAGGCCTCCCGTATGTGCCCACAAAGTGAGGAAGTTTTGCTTAGTGTACGCCATGTCACAAATCCTGGGCCCTTGACGCCGTGACCCTCACCCTCAAACGCTTATGGCCCTTCTAGCGTCCTCGCGAATAGGCTTTGAGTTTTGAGTCCCTGATATTTTCCAATACAATAACAGAAAGTCCGCTATTATCTCTTTATAGGCCAAGTAAATCCCTGAAGGCTGTATAGAGTGTTTTCCGCGAGAACCCAACGTAAGAGGCCGGCAGAGCCGCAAAAGCACATCCCAGGCAAGGCCACATCCATGGATGAGGGTTCCGGGTTTTAGGCTGTCGGAAGTCTAGGATCTAGGGATTTTTCGATGTTAGGTCTCAGGGCTTTGGGGGTTTTAGAGTTTAGGTTGGAGGATTTGAGCTCTGTGGCTCATGCTCAGACATCACTAATCTAGTACTCCTGCAGAATGAACCGCAGAGGTGGGAAATCCGTACAAATGCGCCGGAAAGCCTAAACAGGAAACCTCAACTCTGACCTGAAACCCACAGTCGGGAACCCCGGAAATTCCGACTTGGGAAAAGGTCATGTTTATCAGGATTTATTCTGGCTGTTACCCCAGCATTCAGACTCAGATTCAACACCCGGCAAGGAGGCAAAATATTTTGAAATTCTGACTTGATGGGCATTTTCCTTAACGGGAATGCTGACAGGGACCGCAATGCTTGAGTCTCAGCGCAATGCCGGGCACGAATTGAAGAAGGAAAGCCCCACATGCTTTTGCTGTTGTGGTTCTTGTTCCCATATTCCTGTCAATGGTGAGAAGTTGTCACTGCGGAACTGTTAGCTACTCCTTGTATGTTCACTGTGGCTACACCTTGGGCTTCAAGTAGAATCGTTTACGAGGCCATCCCCTCCCCAAACTGTTGGTGCACTTCTGCATACTTGGAGGCCGAGGAAGTCAGTAGAAAGTAATAACATCGATTCTACGCGGAATTCCAACCAACATCAGAACATGACTCAGAAAAATCGTTCCTGACATGTAACTGCAAAGAAACACCCTGTAACCCCGTACCCTATCATTCAACCCTGCGACCCAATTGCCTAGAGCTCCAAGCATTTACCTGAACTGAAGCCCTATGCTTGAAACCTGAGGCCCTAACCCCATGCAGTTTCTGTAGCCCTCCCCTCAACCCCTTGAGAGCTCTGGGAAGTCCACTTAAGTATGGGGCTTCAGGAGCAGTGTGCGACGGTGATGACTGTCCGGAAGGATTCGCTGGGGTCAACGCATGACGTCTCCTTTTTGCTTTCGTATCTTGGGGAGATCATGATGCTGCTGCTAGTTCTGACTAGCTACATACTAGCAGTTCTCTCTGTCGCAATCGACTTACACCTCTTGCTGCCAGTCCTTCGATGCTAGCGTAATTTTGGATGAGGCGCTGGAAAGTAGAACGCTGATTGGAGGTGACAATGCTGTAGGACCCATGATCTAGATGTATGGTGTGTCAGCACTTTGCCAGCTGGCTCCTCCACCCCGGCAGTATTGGCAGATAGAGTTGTTTGCACCATCTTGGCTCCCGACTCACGGCGAATCAGCTGCATGCACTCTGAGGTGGTTTCAGTGCTGCAATCTCCCGTCTTTGCGCATCAGCGCCCCGCAACGTGACTACACGCAACTGCGCAACTGAGAAACACAAAGAGAATCTCATGTCACCTAAGGTCCTCATGATCCCGCCCGCCGCACTTGCTGAAGTATTGCTTTCTAAAGACGCAACCGTTTCAGCGTTGAAGTTTACCGTTCCGTCTGGTTTTCTATAGAGTTGCGGAAATATTGCGTGAAAATGGCGCAGCATCACCCTGAATTTGCACTCAATCGTGGATTCCACGAGTGCACTGGAAGGAAAATCAAAGCCTGACCATGCTAGAGCAGAAGTCTAGCAACGCAGCTGGAAGCAACAAAAGAGCGCCCACCTTGCCTCCAGAATAGAATGGTCCGTGCAATCCAACTCTCCATCCCTTGATGCACGAGTGAGTTCACAGGCAGCCCGTGCCCAGCCATCAATGGAGGGCTTCACGGTTAGCTGGTGCTCCTGTTTCAGACTTTGGCCTCGGATGGAGGGGCTTGAGGGCCCGCGCGACCAGAGATCAATCAATTCATACTGCCCATCATGCTGCTAGCTCCGTATGAGTGTGGATTGCAAGGGGCTCCATATATCAGGCCCTCAACAAAAACACTTGGATTGGCAAAGACCAGGAAAAGCCAAGCCTTGGCCCTGAATACCCGGACCTCCTCAAGTGTATTTCTCCAACATGATTTAGACAGCACCACGCGCAGGCTCGATGCTTTCGGAGGAGTCGCTCTCCCCAAACTCTCGAGTGCTTGGGCTGAACAGTTCGGATTCAGGGTACAACATTGCCCAATCCAAAGGAAATGCCGAAGACACCTTCAACAGTTAGAGTCTTGCCGAGTCTTGCTAGACATTTTCTGATGTTGGGAGCACTCTGCGTCACATGTGTGTGTAGGGGAATGGCTTGTCTTTCTCTGTTTTGTGAATGGATTCGTCTGAGACATGGACGTCCCTCCTCCTCATACGAAGGATCCCACAGCTGGCAAAATGCCATTCCCAGTTGAGCGGTGCACATTGAAGGTTGTACAGTTTATTTTGAGACCATCCAGCGCATTTTCGTAGCCAGCAGTGCTTCGTATGGCAGTGTCCAGTTTAATGCAGGCTGGCCAGCACACTCTGCGGCAGGATTCCATCAGAGGATCGACACTAGACAGTTTTCTTTGGATGTCCGGCATTCATCCTTGCCCTGGAGACCCGTACTTCCTCTTTATGGGGTTTCCTCTTTGGGTTTCGGACCCGCTAGATACCAGATAGATAAGGGGACCAACGGCTGTGTGGCTGCTCCTGGGTCCAGAGCCCAGGACCGCGCTGCGTCCACGCAGGCAGCGCAACGAGGCGCGAAGGATATACCGCTCGAAGGAGATTTCGCACAAACTGAAAACCAGCAAACCGCATCCTAGTGAGCCGTTCAGTGTACATGTTTAGGGGTTTGAGAGACATTGTAATTAGTCATGGATTGTCACAGGCCAAAACGTAGTCACCCAAGCAGAACTTGCTGTTTGGGGTTAAGGCGGTTGAGGGACTAAATCCTGCGTAGTTCCCATTGAGGAAGGTGCCATAAATCGTGGGGTTTAGGCTGCTTGCAGCCATGAAGGGTTTTTAGTCCATCAAGTACCGCAATATCTCATGATATGTCTTGGGAATACATGACTCATTTCACTCTGCTTGTGTTTCATAGAATCCGCATGTCCTTAGGGGGCTGCGTAAGAACCCTACCCCACGCGGTTCTTTCTGATGCATTCCACGGCCCCAACTTATATGAGCACTTTTGTGCAGAATGCCCCTGCCCGCAATTTTAGCCCCACGTTTATTTGAACGAGGCTGAAAGCCCTATAGGCTCATTATCTTGCAACGCAAATTGCATCGCAACCTGCTCCAGGCAAACTCGCGTTCTGACAGGCTTAGCAGGCAGTTGCATCATGGAGGTTCCGCAAAAGGCAAGTTCTGGACCCCCGAAGCCTCCATCCCACAAAAACCTGAACCCATGTTGCAATCTTCAGAGCATTTCCTGCAACACCCTGAGAGCCCTGTAAATCATGTGCTCTACACAGCCCCTTAGGCCCTGGGGGACTGTGCAGCCAGGTGGTGAGGGCCTCCAGCCTTTAGCCGGCAGCTGCTGAGTTCCCAACATTTGTGCTGCTATAGTCTCTCGCACTACTTCCCTTTACCTGAGGGATCCCTTACCCCTATTTTACCCTTTGCAAGGTACTGGTAGTGCTTAGCATCCGCCCAACTAAGATGCCTGTTAATAGCAACTCTAATAATGTTCGGAAAATGATAAGGGTAGTAAAGCAATAGTTCGATTAGAAACGAGAGGAGGGCCAGTTATAGTGATAGTAGGAAAATCAGCAGCGAAGGTAGCAGCTGTTGTAGTGGTCAAGTGAGAGCCCAGACCTTGCAAGAGTTGCCGAGGTGCATCTATTCAACATGTTGATGGACCCTTTGGTGTCCCTCATGTTCAGAAATTTGCCATTTGGGAGCAGTGGCAAGAGCGGTGAAACGAACCAGGTTCTGATGATAATACTAAACGTTGGAACAGTAGTACTTTGGTTAAAGTAATGGGAGCCAGCAGTGGTGGTAGCGTTGGCGTTGCCGCTACCAGTAGTGCTAGTACTATGTTCTGGCTAAGTTTCAGATTTTGAGTTCGTGGGCTTTGGAGGGATCAGGCTGGGAAGCGTCGGGCTCGAGGCTTAGTTCTTTCGCATTTCAGGTTTCTGACTGGTCCTTAGGTCTGAAAGATGAAGGTGGCTTCTTCACCTTTGTACAGGGAACGCAGCACGCTGATGGTGGATAGACCAGCCTGACAATGCTTCTAGCCTTGTTTGCAAGCCTCAGGTCATTACAATTGCAACACTAGAGCCAATCGAGAGCTACCTTGATGAGAGGTCTTGGCATTGAGACTTGCAAGGGCTTTCTCTGTACCTTGCACTGAGAGCAGAGACTTCTTGTATGGGGATTAGACTTTGATGGCTTAGGGTTTCAGGCTGTAGGTTTGGGCTTCAGGGCCTGAGGGTTAACCATGCAAAGTCCATCAGCGTTAGAGCTTTGGGGTCCTTTGGCACAGGCTCAGGCTCAGGGTAAAAGCAAAGTTCAGAAAAGGTTGATGCAGCAAGGGTCTAGGGCAGGTTAGGGGAGATTCCAGCAAACAGGGCAGTTGCAGTGGGGCTTGAGGCGAAACCAGCAGTACATCTCCTATCCTTGGTGCCCCGATGTTTGCTCTATTAGCCCCCATCGAGGCCTCATTTGGCATTAGCAAGAGATACTCCTGAAAGCCGGTTCTCACAGGTTTGGGGGTTTAAGCTTGAAATCCCCTACAGAAGACAGTAATAACTTAAGAAGCGCTGCTGTCCAAGAGGCAGCTTGCATCAGCAAACGCTGGTGGCGGATGAACACCAGCAATGATCTAGGTTTTTATTTCTGTAGGGGGCCTTGTCATGTCGACTGAGATGGAGAAAGGTGAGGCTGCTCAGCTTCCCATGCCATGCTGATTTCTAGTAGGACATCAATCAGATTCTGTAGCCTCCAGCGGGAATTCCAACTTGGTATTCTATTCTTAGCAACTGTATGCAGTTATGCCTGTAATGGGTGGGTACGGAGGCGATGCCCATATTTCCTTCAGTCGACGAGCCCTTTTCGGGCTTTCCGTGCTTGCCTGCCCCTTCTACAGTTCGCGGGCCCACCAAGGGCCCCAGTTCTGTGCGAAGTGCCAGAAGTGCTGCAACATGTAAAGGGTGGCGCATTGCGGAGCTTCGGATTGTTTGCGCCGTTGACATGTGGGCCTGGAAGATGTCCATCGGCGGTTTCCGCTGAACGGTGTCGATAAGTTTGTTGTTGTAGTACATTTGGGTTGAAGCATTAACTGGCAGGCACTTACCACCTCAAAGCCCTAAACCCTAGGCGGTCTTCTTTGAAACTAGCAGATGCCGGCTCAACATGGGTAAACCTCGCAAGGACCCCTAGAACGAATCTCCGTAGGATCCAGATATCTCCTACGGGCCCTCAAGGGTTCCCTTCTACAGCCAAGGCTGTTTCATGGGTTCGATATGACCCACCCCATCAGATATCATGAGCCCGAAGCTTTAGACAAGAGGCCTTAAACGGTATACTTAGGATTCGCAACTTTGGAAGGTGGTACACGGCTTAGCAGCAAAACCAGCGATGAAGGAGAACATTTTCGCCGTGCAGCCATGCACATCATCTCGTCCGAGCCGAGTGCTTGTCAACGGTGCCCGTGAAGCACTCACAAGGGCAGAGAGGTCTGAAGAGTTAGTAAGTTGTAGAGCTCTTGCAATGAGAGTATGGTTGTGTGTAAAGGAAGGTGCCAGAACCTAACATCACTCAGCATTTTTGACCGCGGCATAGACTCATCTCTTGGCGTTCGCACTTCCAAAAATGCGGCCGAGCTCGTTCAGTAAAGTTGCTGTGGATCTCAAACAAATTTGTTCATGCGGGCTTGGCGTTGAGGCAGAACTAACATGGTATCCATTCGAGTCTGGTCCCCAAGCCAGGGAATCGTTTCGGGATGTTGCCACACAAGTTGCGAATGTTCGAGGCCGCGGGCGGGCGTCCAGTCAGGTGTAAAGGAGTAGGATCTAAGTGTTTATTCCACGGACTCCGGCCTTGTTATCGGGACGACTTTCAAGCCAATTAACTTCGCCAAGCAGTAGTTCACTCGATTCCATGAGTATGCGGAGTGCTAAGCGATAGAGCACTGTCTTGAATTCTTGAAACTACTCCAGCAGTAGAACACCTTAAAAATCCGTCAGCCCTCCAAGACCAACAAACGCTTACACCCTTCGACTCCGGAATGCTGAGTCGTAAACGACCTCTTCTCAGTGCCCCAGCAGTAGAACACCCTGAGAACCCCTTTGCCTTTCAACCCCAACAGACGCTTACACCCCTTGATTCTGGAATACTGAAGCGTGAGCGACACACGCGCATGGGAAAAGTCTCCCAGTTTCAACTGATAGCACCGGTGAGCGCAAAGGCTCTGCTCTACCATCCGGCCATATCCAGCCGTGTGTTTCCCAGGGCTGGGCTCACCTCAGTTGTAAGCATGGATTTAAACGCCAAGACTGCAAGAGTTCTTTCCGAAACATTCTCTTTTTCGCTTAGAATTTTAGTCCATAGCAATGGTGGTCAATAGTGTGAGATCGAACAGTGAACACAGACCGCACCGTAGAATCAATCACAGGAGGATACGTCCAGCTTATGCGGAATGTCCCAGTCTATGCTTGAACGAGTATCAAAACCCTCGACAAGAGAAGCTTTGAAAGCCGTTGAAGCAAAAGCTCTGAGCAGGTTAGCAGGGGCTCTGTAGGATGTCCGTGCAAGACCCAAAAGTATAGAAGGAACTCTAGTTGGAGATTAATCAGCCAGATAGGGATGCCTTTACCCAGCTGCGATTGAAGGTGAGCCCTGGCCGGCAGAGCTCGAACTTTATGCCACTATGCCTAGTGTTCATTGGGACTTTGGAGTCCTTCGAAGAGCGCCGAATCGGAGTCCTTGCTTCTACTAAATCATTGTTAAACGTGTTTCGGAAGTTTGGCCATATTCCAAGACTTCAAGTGCTACCTACTTCTCATTTAGCTTTGCCTGATGGGGTCAAGTACTGTCCCACTTTCACCCCTCTTGCCATTGAAAAATGAGCCAGCGCTGAAGTACCTCAATCAGAACCTTTCGGCAGCTGGCATTCAAGATTCGCTTCAGAGTCCCGCAAAGATTGACGAAGATAAATTTATGCCACCTTCATCTCAGATTCGAGATGCAGGCAAGTGGCCCGCATGGCTGCGCGTATACGACCGGGTATTACGCTGTATACACCCCTTCGACAACACAGTCACTCCCCATGACCATTGCCCGGGAAAGGGTTCGAGAATCATTATGAGGACCGCAGGTTACGAAGTCTTGTACTGCATCGCGCTGTCATAGCAGCAGCAGCAGCAGCAGCAGCAGCAGCAATAGTAGCAATAGTAGCAGCAGCTGCAGCAGGAGCAGCAGGAGCAGTAGCAGTCGTGGTGGTGGTGGCGGCGGCAGCAGCGGCACGGAATCGGCGGTGGCAGCGGCAGTGGCAGTCTCTTAAGCACAGGGCTTGTTCAGAAGTGTGTAGTGCTCGGGTGCTGGGCTTGTTCCCATTTTGCCAAACGGCGGGATTCCCCTCTAAATCCTCTTGAAGAAAGAGATTCCTAACATCAGAAGCAGCTAGAAGAAAGAATCACCCTGTCCTCTGGAGTGGCATGCGCTGCTCAGGAGCAGCTGCACTGTGAGTGTCAGTCCGTCGTCAGCCGCCCCATCATCAATAGAGGGCGGAAGAGTCTTGATGATTTCCGGCGGCATGACCACTACTACTACTACTACTACTACTGCTACTACTACTACTACCACTGCTACTACTACTACTACCAC